>VXAX01001315.1:172721-191848 GCA_013399835.1 Leptocoma aspasia | reverse complement strand
AAAAAAAAAAAAAAGGAAGATTAGAAGATTAGCTTCAGGTCTTCTGAAAAATATCAACCTATAATTTGAGTCCATGTACCTACAAATTCCCAGTGGGATCTGGGCCAAAGAAATACACAGATGAAATAAACATACAAAAAACCAGCTGCTTTTTGAAATCTAAGAATTGAGTTATATACCTTTTTGACAGCTTCCTGAATCACAGCCCATATCCAAGATGAGTAAATAGGTATCTGGCCCTTTAACTAGCTTCCATTACATATAATTAAAGACTCACAGAATTAAATGGCCTACATGGAAAGTGGCTTTCAGTGGGCTAAATGCCTGAAGCAATCTCCTTGCCTGAGCACAGAAGTGACACTGGCTTGTGGATCAATATCATCTCTGTTATTAATATCAAAAGCGCATTACTTTGTTTTTGCCTGGCTCTGCTCCAAGCCTTGAGCCCAGCTCACATCCAGCCATTTGCCTGGACCATAATTTACTTTTGTGAGTTTTTAAGGTATTGTTTTGTCAGGGCCAATCACCATGAAGTTATAAATGATTCTGAGGACTTGCACTCTCTGTTAGTGGCATATGCGGTGAAATTAATTTTTAAAAGTTTCATGTCAATTACTTCTGTCCTTGAGTTATGCAAGGGGACAAAAGAGCAGAGATTTAAAGACATGAGCAATATCAAACAGATGAGGTAACGACAAACAGAAACAGCAGCTTGGGACCAAATAGACATTACACTATCTTTAATTGATACATTGAATTAAACAATGCTAAAGTTAAATAAATATTGACCACTTAGCAAAAGAACCATTGATTTTTATGATGTACAACATTTACATCATATACTGCTCTAGTCTACAGATTTAGACTGCAAGACTGTCAGCTCTGGCACAAATATTCTGCAGGACAGCTTGTGCTGCTGCTCAGTCCCTTTCTAGAACAAATTCTAGAATTTATTGAGGTAAATGTTAGCATTTTCCCCCAGTTTTTGATTCCAAGGATTGTTTATTTTTGAAGAGTTAAATTCTGCCAAGTCTTTATTCTCTGGTATCAGCTGCATTAGTGAGCAGGTCCCATGTCTTGCTCAGGTGGAGTTTTGCAGTGAATTATTTGGGAGTGGACTGGTTGCACAGCTGGGGGCACTGGCCGTGTCTGCTCTTCAAACATCTGCCTCGTCCTTCTGTGGGGAATGAAAGGCAGATGCTGAGCTTCTGTCAAGTGACAGAAGTGTTTTCTGCATTGCAGGGGACTCTCTGCAATGGCAACTGCATCCTTTACAGAATAAATCACCCTGTGCTGTAAACTGGAAAGCACTGACACTGCTGGGCATCCTCAGAAGGGGTGACCTTTGCAAACCCTCCCTGTAGCTGCTTTTTTGAAGCTGACATGTTAATGCTCACTCTGTTAACATTTGTTTAATTACTTAAATGTGCTACATCTTAATGATATGATATCTACCTACCCCTGTCTTAGTTTGGAAACAAACTAAGACAACAAAATAATTTGCTTACAGAGCAAGAGTTTACATCTCTGTGTCTATTACAGCTGCATAGCAAAGCCATGGGTTTTTTTAATAGCTATTTTGTAGTTCTTTCACATGAAATGTGCCCCTGGTTGTGGAACCTATGCAAAATGCTAATCACTGGCATATAGTTTCTCATAGAAAGGGAATGTGTGAGGTCTTTTCCTGGCAAAGCAAAGATTTCATTAAGGCAAAACCTATATGCTTAGTAATGCCAGCTTTGGTTACATATAGCTTCCTGTGTATGCAAGAATTGCCAAAACACCAGTTAATAGGTTATTATTTCAATTAGTCCATGATTACTGCTGCTAATCTCTAACTCCTCATTGTTGTGGCTCCCTTTGACTTCAGTTATTAAGAAGCATTTGGATTTTATTACAATTGACAGGAACTCCAGTCTTCTCCATGGATAAAACACGGCCTGTTGCAAAGGAAATTCAGAAGTAATGAAAAGAGCTTTTTAAATTCTGGGTTGGGGTTTTTTAGGGACTTTTGAAATTACATCCTAAACACAATCTAGAATTCAATTAAGCTTTGGAATTATAAGGTTTAAGGATTTCTTAGAGATTTATGGATTTCTTAGAGAAAAATCAAAATGTCATTAATTAGTTTTCAGTTATAAACAAGTCTAGCTTGGTAAAATGAAAAAAATTAACTAACACAAGGTAAAGGAATTATTGATGACAGGAAGATAGGCAGATCAGTAAAGCACCTCTGTACTCTATTGCACAGCTCTTAGCATGGAGATCTGCACACTGCAATAGTGTGACCTTGGAAATTTCAGTGTTTGGCTCTGTTGAGCACATGGCAGTGCTCATGCTTGTCAGAACCTAAATTGTTAACAAGCTGCAGACTGTATGGAGAGCAGCTGTAAGGATGTGGATGCTGATCAAGATATTTTATGTCCAATCTCATGGCTCAATTTGCAGATGGGAATAAACCTTCTAAAGCAACAAATAATAACAAAAACATTTTGCAAACAGGTGTTTACCCATTTTCCATGTCCAGTGTTTACACTGACTCAATTTCAATTGTTGTTGTCTTTCTTTAACAGAGTGTTGGTAGCTTTAATTGCTGTTTAATTGAAACTCTCCAGCTCTCTGTCCAAGTTTGTGGAAGGGTCAGGGTGAATTTGCCTCCCAGTGAGGAAGGAACTGACCTGCATGCTTGGACTGGAAGAGCTTGGCTTTTGATGTGAACATCTCTAAATGTGGAAAGATGCTCCCATTGCCTGATGTTTTACAGGGTTGCTGATTCCCACCAGGCAGTAGGTGCAAGTAAACAGTGAGAATATTATCTTTCACCTGACAACATCACAGAGACTTTAATCTGCAGATGTGGGGGGCATCTTATTAATAAATGAATATCTGAAGGGAGCATGTGAAGAAGAGAGTGCAAGGGTCTTGTTGTGATGCCTGATGAGAGGACAGGAGAGAGGGATGTTGTGTTTTTGCAGCAGGTGTTGGAGCTCACTGTGTGGTTCACAGCCTTGTTAGAAGGAACATGAACTGCTCAGCATTTTAACAGTAGGGCAGTGAACAATAAGGAGAATCTGTTTCCCTCCACCCTTCCCAGCACACAGATGCCCCCAGCTGCAAACGTGGCAATTTAAAAACATGTACAATTCATAAATGAGGCAGCAGCTGTGTACAGCTTCAGCAAAATGTTAAATTCCTGCATCACTGTAGACTCTAAATGGCAATAAACCTTCCACCTCTCATAAATTAAGCAGACTTTCAAAAACATGGTATCCACAACAGCAACTTTTTATGGATGTTTGGTAACTTTAATCATTTTGCAAAATGCAATTCTTGCTCAAAAATTTCCTCCCAGGTACATATTTAGGGAGAGCTAAAGCTGTGCAGTGAGTTGATAGGTAAGTTTTAATATGACAGTGCCAAAAACTCTGTTAGATTTATTCTGAGGCAGTGGCTGCCCAGTAATTACAAGAGGGCAAACTTAACAGTGGTTTTGAGTACTAGGAAAGTGACTTAAAGGGTGTGTCAGAGGTTCAGGAGATGAACTTGGAAATACTCTCTACCTGAATTTAAAAAGTGATCTTTGAACCCACCTACATTTTAAAAATTAGTTCAGTGAAAGTCAAGCCTGTCAGGATAGCTGTGATCTTCCCACATAAACTCTGGGAACAAGTACCTTATAACCATTCAAGAGAAGTGACAGAATCGTCCTTTCTTGTTTCTGTTTTTCTTACCAAAAATGACATTTCTGTAGCAATATGGCTGTCATTTTTTACCCTGCAGTGGTGCACTTTTTTCTTCCCCCAGCATTAGTCATTCAGGGATCTCAAAACACTTCAAAAATTCACCTTTGCCAGTTGCTAGTTTAAAGATTCCTGTTAGATGGTGGGTTGTTTGAAACAGGCAGTACTTTGCCCAATAGTGTAGCAAAATCAGGAAAGAAATCTGGATGTTCTGTCTCTCTTTGTGCAAACCATAGGCTAAGTCTGTTCATACCGAGTAGGGAAGGTGTACACACTTCCTACACACAGTTGGGAAACAGAAAAAAGATTAGGAAGTCCAAAACCTGATATTTGGTGTGCTGTTCCTTTATTAAGTTGTTCTTTAGCAGTGGACTGATTTGGAACAAATAATAATGACAGAACATATGAACAAGAATGAGAGATGAGGAAAGATTCATGAACATTCCTGAACAAGAGCTGTGTCATGAGCTGGTTATTAAAGTTCTTAGAAATCCTTNTCAGTGCCTCTGACCAGGGCTTGCACCCAAAACCTCCTCCCCCTGCCTTGTTTTGGGGGGAACAAACCTGCCTTCTGTGGGCTGTGGTTTCCCCCACCCCAAACTCAGCCAGGGAAGGATTTCTGCTGCATTTGGCTTTCTTGTGGATGCATTCCTCTCCCTCAGCCTTGTTTGTTCTTCCCTAGGCTGGGATGATTAAACAATAGCATATCCAGGTGGTTTAACTTACTTACAGCCCAAAGTTCCAGCCAGGTTTAACTTAGAGCCCAGAGTTCCAGTCATGTTTAACTTAGAGCCCAAAGTTCCAGCCAGGTTTAATTTACAGCTCAAAGTTCCAGTCAGGTTTAACTTAGAGCCCAANGCGCAGAAGGAGAGTGACAGAGACAGAATAAGGAAAATGCCACTGTCTGTGGATCCCAAGGATGTTCTGCTGATCCGCTCCAGCTGCTCTTCTGGGTGGTGAAGGTCCTCCCAAAAAGTATGGAATCCAATGGGATAATATAGGCTAGACAGGAAAACCCAGGCACACCCCTGCAGGGGGGAGTTTGCCACTTACAACAGACTCTGGGTTTGTTGCATCACGTGCAGTCCTGTGGTGCAAGGCCTCAGGAATTACTCTGGGGGGCATTTTGGGGGGTCTTTGATGGATTATGACTCCCCCTCAGCTGCTTCTCACATGAATGTCCCATGGATGTGGCCTGTGGGCTTGGGGGTTCCACAGCTGGGCCAGTTTGTGCAAGGGAGGGTGGGTGTTCAGTGCCTCTGACCAGGGCTTGCACCCAAAACCTCCTCCCCCTGCCTTGTTTTGGGGGGAACAAACCTGCCTTCTGTGGGCTGTGGTTTCCCCCACCCCAAACTCAGCCAGGGAAGGATTTCTGCTGCATTTGGCTTTCTTGTGGATGCATTCCTCTCCCTCAGCCTTGTTTGTTCTTCCCTAGGCTGGGATGATTAAACAATAGCATATCCAGGTGGTTTAACTTACTTACAGCCCAAAGTTCCAGCCAGGTTTAACTTAGAGCCCAGAGTTCCAGTCATGTTTAACTTAGAGCCCAAAGTTCCAGCCAGGTTTAATTTACAGCTCAAAGTTCCAGTCAGGTTTAACTTAGAGCCCAAAGTTCCAGCCAGGTTTAATTTACAGCCCAAAGTTCCAGTCAGGTTTAACTTACAGCCCAAAGTTCCAGTCAAGGTATCTTCAGAGAGGCTTCTTTGGTTGCAGCTTCTTTATACAGTCTGTTGTTACAATGGGCAAAACTCTTTTATATCAACGTTTGAGGCATGAATTATTTCAGTCCCTGACAAGCTGATTTAGTCCCCAGTTAGTCTTCCTTTGAAGTGGTGCCAGGCTGTCAGGATGAGCCCAGGTACACCAGAGTGGAAACAGCTGTTGTGCCATGAGCTCTCCTTCCCTCTTGCTCTGTGTGGGCTTTTCTGCCGGTTTGTTTGCAGGATGATGCGGAATAAAGAGCCAGCTCCTCAAGGGTGCTTTGGAAGCTGTCTGCAGTTGTTGCAAACTTGCAAACGAGCTGCAACAATAGCATTTTGTGTTCTGTACAGGTCACAGCACTTGGGACCTTATTGTGGAAAGAATGTGAGGGAGAAGCAATTCCAAAGCTTCCTAGTAAGATTTCCTGTGAAAAGCTTAGCAGAAGTCCTTTGTTTTGAAAATGCCCAACAGATAAACTATGTCAAATCCCATTTTACCTATTTTTGGACACCAGTCAACCTTACCTGCGTTACAGCACATGTTTAAATGTCTTACTAAAGCAAATAGGCTGTACTCTGAAGAGGTGAATGAACTCCCTCCTGGAATGAGGTGAGAATTTCACACCTTTTAATTCAGCCCCAAGTCATCATGTGCAGGACTATGGCATGAACACAGCACCATCAAATGCCAAGAACTAGAGCAGTGTTCTGAACTGCACTGGATCCCTCATTTGAGGCAGTATTTGTGATTAATTTCCTTGTTGAAAACCTGACTACATTTATTACTGCTCCTCCTCTACAACTGTATTATGAAGAAATTATATCTTTCAGTGCATTAAATGGTTTCTTTGAGCTTGGTGTTCTGTTTCTTTGGTTTTATTTTAAAAAGTCCAGTATCCAACATTTTCACAGGGTGACCTGGCTAACTATGGCTCCTTGTTCTAGCTGCTAAGTCTGTCTTGTGTACTTCAGTAAATAAATTTAGTATGAACTGAAAGGCAGCAGGCCATTCATTTAACAAGACGAAGCTCAACTAGTCAATATTACAGATCAGAAATTCAAATGAACTACTAATGCTCTTGCAACATTGGCTTTTCATGTCTACAAAATTTTACTTTCTGTATTTAATATTTTTTTGAAAAAAAAATTATTAGCTCATTACGGGTTTTCCAAAGCACGTAAGAATGTTTTTTATTTTATTTTCATAGTAGGAGATTAGGAACACCACTGAATGCAGTTCATTGTCAGTATTGCACCTGCACCCAGGGAGGGAAGTCTCTTAGTAAAGCTACCCATAAAGGGAGATGCATAAATCTTGTTCCAGCATCACTTCTATATTTAGACTCGGAGGTTTTTGTTTAGTGTTATCACTGTGGGTATGGATCATGTTAATATCAAGTTACATGTGCATATGGGGAGGACAGCATATGCTCAATACTGGCTTTCTGTTCAGCTCCAGAGGCAAAGCTCATATCTGAACACTTACAGATGAGGAAACCACAGCTCCTAAAGTCACCTGGGGGAGTCTGTATTTGCAGTTACATACAGGATCATTTGGCTCAGGAGCAATTCTAACTTCATGTGACAATTTGAGGTGACATTTCCAATGCTGTGGAAGAAAAACCACTTTCCTGGACAAAAAAAAAAAAAAAAAAAAAAAAAAAAAAAAGAAAGAAGAGGAAAAAATATATAAATGCATATCAGCACGAGTAAATGAAATGAATTATTCCAGTATTTTTTTAAAGCTTGCTCCTATAAACCATTTCTGAAATTGTAGTTTATCAAGTAAGAATATTGTTGTTCTATATTAATAAACTGTCTGGTGGCCATTCTCATGTCTTACTACTTCATGCACAAGGGTAGTGGGTTTAGGTTCAAGTTAACCTTGGTGAAATATATCATGTTTCAGTAATGTTTCTTCAACTGTTTGATAAAAGGCCTTGCCCCCAACAACATATTAATATTTAAATTACTGTTAATTATTTATAGTATATTTTTATTAACACTGACTTACAGCATGGTCAAGTAGCAGCTAAAGCTCATTATGTTCCAAGGTTGAAGGTGCATCCCAAACAACATTACTGCTGCTGAAGGGAGAGAATATCCATGGTTTTATCTTGTGCTGCTATCTGTAGGAGTGACTCCAGAAGACCACTGAAAGGAGGCACTTGTTGACTCAAACATTTTAAAGAAAGGTTCCAATGTCTGGGTGCAAGTTCAATGAAAAGTTGCTGTTTCTAATAGAAACATTTGAAATGTAACACCTCAGGATGGAGTTGGGGACACTTAAAAAAAAATCAAAATCTGTCTCACACCATTGAAGGCTCAGATGAGGACTCTTACAATGACTCTTTCTTACCTGACTACTAAAGCCTTGAGTTTAATGAAAAGCTTAACCTAATTTACCCTGTTTTTATTTTACCTTTTTGTGCACACTGTGAAAAAGCATTTCTCACTGCTTGATAATCAGATATGTTCTATATCTGCCACTTTTTTTCTGACTTCTTTAACCCCTTCCTGACCAAGCTAAGAGTGCTATTCAACATTTCCCATTGTTTAGGTTTCTTTGCTTTGTTGTCTTTTCAGCTTCCTGTTGTTTTGCTGTTGAATTCCCTTTAGGCTGTAGTCAGTTCTGCAGTGAATATCAGTGATACCCATCTATCCAGGTATTTATGTGGACTTCATATTGCCAAGGCAGCATATCCATATAACCTAACACAGTATTCTCTGTGAGCTAATAGGAAATCCCTACAAGAGCAGATTTAAATCTCTCTGGTTGGTAACACAAGGTGGTGCCTCTGCATATGATGACAAGATTTCATTAGCCTTTTTTGTAGCTGTATCTTAATGCAAAAGCCATATCTAATCTTCAGTTTGCTGTCTCTGCTAGATGTCTTTCAGCACTGCAGCTTCTTTGGATCTCCTCTCTCTCACTGAGTCTCTGTATTGTGGATTATTTTCCCTGGAGGTATAAGTGTATATTTTTCCATATATGAAGATAATAAATGGCAGAAGTGGAGATGAAAAGAAAAATCATTACTTGAGAGCAGAAATAGAAAGAGATGCAAAGAAAAGACTGACAGGGAGACAACCAAAGAAAAATCAAGAAAGAAGAATATGGAGAAATGAAAAAGGAGTTAAATAATCAGAATAAATTAATTAATCAAAGTGCAGATCATGTGGACTAGAATAGCAAAGCAGCAATGCAGAGAGCTAAAAGGAGACAGCCATAAGGATAATGAAGGATAAGTTGAAATGTAATATATATTTTCAAAATAATGCATTGACTTGCTAGACCTGACTTTTAGCATACTCTGGGAACCATAAAGCTTGTGGCAAGGGCTTATGAGAAACGTCAGATTTTTCCCCTGACAAAAGCAGTGATTCTCACTGTGATCATAGTTTTGTTTGCAATTCTCTGATTTTCACAGTGACTCATGATTTTTATTCCACTTCACAGATATGAAAATGTGATTTAGAAAGGGTAAGCGAATTACCAAGTTTATAGAAGTAATTGCAAAGAAATACACATTTTTAATTCTCAGGATGAATCCACTGTCCCTAAGTTTCTGCAATGCTGTGGTTAGAAAGAGGGAATTCTTGTCAATTCTCACATCTTATTATACTATGCATGCTCTTATATCATAGAGGTTAATTATGATTTTTTTGACCTCTTTTTTCACCATCTTGTCTCAAATACACGGCCATACAATGCCCATACAATCTGGTGAAGTAACAGATAGTTGCCAGAAGTTTTTTTGATTTGCTTCTCTTCTCCTGATGTGACCTTAGGAGCTCCCAGTGTGCAGGTGTGCAGACTGGCCAGCATCCTGCAGAGATGGGGAGGGTCAAGGACCGATGTTGGGAAGGATGAAACAGGAAAGCCTTATAAATATCACTGTTTAGACCTTGAGAATATGAAGCATATCAGTGAAATAGAATTGAAAGCAAGTTTTGATGTCTAAGATGCCGAGCCTCTGTTACTGAACAACAGAAGAACAATGGTGTGGCCAGCTGAAGGTAATCCCCTTTTGATTAAACAATGCCCTTCTCCTCACCAAGAGTCCCAGGGTCAGAGCAGACCCTACCAGCTTGGCAAGAGGGGTCCAAAGAGTAGTTTTTAGGGGTTAAAATATAACACAGTATGGTAATGTAATGATTCTTACAGGCTATATGTAAATGCTATAGGATTTGTATCTTGTACTAGATTAGTTAGTGTAAATTAGAATATTCAGTGTAGAAGAAGATTTAATGCATTGTAATGGGAACTTCACTCTTACTCCTGCTTTTTGCTCTTGCTCTTGTACTTACTCTCTTACTCTATCCTTCTGCCTCTCAGTCCTGCTCCGAGCTGTGACTGGCAGCTCTCAGCAGGGCCCCTATACCCACACCCTGTGTAACAAACCTCATGCTCCAAGACCAGCATTGACTCCAGAGATCTCCCGTCTCTGTTTGCCCCATCACTGACCGTCCACATTGCCACAGCCCACCACTTGGGAGCTGCAGGTGGGGACTAGAGAAGCCTGGAGCAAGCCCTTGCTGGCTCCTAGGAAAGGCTGTCAGGGAGGGGAATAACACTGTCAGCAAAGGAAGGTGGAGGGGGGAGTGCAGGGGAGGACTCAGTCCAGGAGCCGAGCTGCTCTCAAAGAGCTGATGTACCAGATATTGCTGCTCATGGCATTCACAGTATTGCCAGGGGCTTAATAGGATTTGCATAGTGCATATGGGAATTCCTAGGGGAGAATGACAGAGATCATTAAATGAAAACAAATAATAAATAAGCTCCTTACAGCCCCCACAGGTATATAAATGTGACTGTTGGTGGGGCACGCAGGCGAAGATGGATGGCTCCCTGGGTGTAGGGGAGGAATCCAGGAGGCAGAGAGGCTTCATGCTCCTCTCTCTGTCCATGGACAGTGCATTCCCTCACTGCTAAGGAGGGTCAAGTGACTGTCACTGGCTTTGCAGTGAGGAGATGTAACCTGTGTCACAGTTGCCAGCCACTCTGGCTTGAAAAGGTCAGCTCCCCTGACACGGGTGGCAATGGCACAATTTATGTCCATGAGGGTGTCCCCAAGCACACCAGGAGCAGAAAACCAGCAGCATCCCACCCTGGCCAGCTGTCCATCCGTGTGGGGCAGGGGAGGAGGGGACTGAAAACAAGCAGACTTGTGTCTGATGGGGAGCTGCAGGGATTTTCTTTGTTAGAAGGTTTTTAGGGAGCCAGTCAGTAACATTATGTCACACAGATACTGAGAGATTTCATGGCTGTAGGTGTTGTGACTCTGTTACTTATTCCACATGATGGGCTGCTGTGGTTGAAATTAGACTAAAGCTTAGGAAATTCTTTAACTGTGACCTTTCCTGTGACTCAGATCACAAAGATTTTCTGTCAGTTTGCTCTGGGCTAGATTTGAAATTATGTCTTAGAAGTGAAAGACACAGTGAGTGAATCAGGCAGATTAAACTAAATTATTGGCTCCAGACTTGTAGTACTCTGTTTTCTACAAGAGATCAAAAATAAATGTAAAACACTGATTTGACATATCCCATGAAACGGTTAAGTATTCCTTTCATTATAAACATTATAGAAGAGTACCTATTTCCAGGCTCTTATATTACATGGCAGGTCATTTTGCACCTCACAGGAATTCAAGCCAATGCCAAATCATCTCTGTATCCAAACAATGTAAGTTCTGTCATCTTTATTGTTTGCTTACAGAAATATCTGAAACATAGTGTTCAAAGAGGAGGAGGACATTTTTGTTGATTTCCAAAGAGAAAGGATAAAACTATTCTTATTGTCTTCTAAAAAATGCTGATAAATTGGGTGGTAGAGAGAGAAATTTGCAATGTCAGAAAAAGTTTAAAAGACATTAAGCTTACTGGTTGTGAAATTTAATTGTGATCTCAGTATGAATGGAGATTAGCATGCAACTTTTCAGTGTGCAGTATTATGATGTGATACCTCTTGGGGATCTACTGCTATCATCTCAAGCTGTCTATTCCTAATTAATATAAATAAGTCATTCATACAACACTTTAAAAAGTAGCTTCACAAAAAAGATTGCAATTCAATGAGGAAAGTAAGTCAAATAAACCCTTTAGTGCAGAGATGGAGGCAAGTTCTGCTGTGGTGTGCACTGGTGCTTGGCACCTGAGGTGTCTCAGCTGGAATTGAGGGTGTTCAGGGCTCTGAGAGTTTGTCAGAACTCTTGTCTCTTGAAACTTCTCAGATGTCATGGCAGGATCAGGCTTGATAGTCACTTCTGATGATATTCAAACAGTAACAGCTAAAGGTGTCAGTAACTTCTCTAGCTGTCAGTTTAATTTTTTCACTTATACTTCTAATTTCAGCCTGAAAAGTGTGGGTTTGGGGACTATAAGTGATTTCTGACTCTGCATTCTCAGCTGAAATTTTGTTTTGGGAATGCACCCATCACCTGACCAGCTGGGTGGTATCTTTGCAGGGAGTATCTGAATTGTCAAATAAAACCTGTCTGAAACTCATTTAACAATAGGTGAGAATGTTTCCATCCCTGAAAACATCCAAGGCCAGTTTGGATGGGTTGGAAGAGATCAGGCTGAGGCTCTGAACAACCTCATGGAGTTGAAGAGGTCCCTACTCATCCCTGAGGGGTTGGACTCGCTGAGCTTGAAATGTCCTTTCCAACCCACTCTATTCTATGATTATATGAATCAGAACATTCAGACAAAAGGAAATATTTTCAGCACACTAGGAATCTGGAACTATCTTCTGGAAATATGATAGTTAACCTGGTCACCTTAGAACCTCTAGTGGTTCTAACTCAGCTAGTTTTAATGTGCAAGTTAAATTACATTGGTAGAAGAATCCCAAGTTTTTAGGAAGTATTAGATACCTTCCAAAAGAGCTTGAAATAAAGCTAGAATATGCTAAATGACAGATGGAAGACATAACATTTACCAGGATGTGGTGACAAGCATTGGAAGGGGCTGCCCAAGGAGATGGTGGAGTCCCCATCCCTGGAAGTGTTCAAGAAATGACAGGATGTGGCACCTTGTGCTAGGATTTAGTTGACATGATGGTGTTCAGTTAAAGGTTGTACTCAATGGTCTTGGGCATCTTTTCCAACCTCAGTGGTTTGTTGGTTTCTTTCATATTTCTGATTCTTTATGAAGGCTTGAAAGAGTTGAGGCCATTCAAAGAGTTGAGGCAATGGAAGTTCATTTGAGCAGAGGAAACCCTGCAATGTGAAACAAGTGTTAAGTACAGAGGTCTGCAATGCTTAATTGCCCCTGCATTTTTTTTTTCTGTCTATTCATTTTTCCTAGGTTGGCATTTTTGTGCATGAATACCACTGAGAGTTAAGGACTTGCTGTGACTCTCACTCTTACTTATAGGAGTTTTGCCTGCAGCAGTCACATAGTTGAAAAATATAGATCCATGTGACTGCTAAGAGACCACTGAGAAGCCAAGTAAGTAGAACTCATGGCCATTTTGCAATTCCATCTCATTAGACATGTTTTGGGGCTTATGATTGTGCTGTGAGGATAAATAAGTATAAATATTATATTTGCCTCCAGGTTATCTTTAAAAATGTATTTCTCTGTCTCCCTCCCGCTCCTTCTTACCTTCTTTCTATTTTTTTCCCCCCTCCAATTTTCAGTGTAGTCTGTCAGCTCCTGGTAGGTGAGCTATCAACTCTGTGGTCTCACAGTATGGTGGCCCAGCATAAGGTATTACATTGTAAAGGGTTGCCTTGTGGTGCCAATTACCCAAGGTTCTAGAAAGCAAAATGTACAGCAGTGTGATTAAGTCCATGTGCAAATAGAAATTCACATGCCCCAAAAACTATTGGGAAAAGTATTGCAAAAAAGTATTTGACTTGCCCTCAATGCTGCATTTTCAAAATACAAAAAAGTGTCAATAGCTGTCTATTTTTTTATCATTTGAGTAACTCTTGTGAATTCTCTTTGAGATGTAGAGTAGCAAGACAGTAGGGAAAATCTTGGGTAAATACATACCTAAATTTGTATGGTTGCCCAGATGTTGATCTCTCTTAAACACACAAAGTGCAAATGCTTTTTGTGGAACATACACTGATGCAGTTTGTTACCTGCTGCAGACCCTTGTGCCTCCAGTGAGTCCATGGAATTATATTAATTGACACCAAGTGGGATCTATCCCTCTGCTCTCCCTCGCCTCAGTTCCAAGTCCATATATTTGCAGAAACAAATGGAGAAGTTTCTGAGGGAGAGATATTGCACCAGAGGTCAGAAGGTGTTCAGGTGTCATGGGGAAGCAGTATTTTGGTGATTATTGCAGTGTCTCCTGTGTGTGTGCTGTTAGCCTCTGTCAGACATGCAGTCATGGGTGGTTTGTGTGTTTATCTTGGGGTGGTCACTTCTGCTCATTTCCTGATATTGCTGATATGGCTCCTGACACCAATAGAAGGACAGAGCCCCTTTTAACAATTCTTCAGTCTGCTTCATTACTTTTAGTCTCTATATTTCATATTTTCACAGAATTTAAGAGGTCCTTTCTAAAATATCACCAGGATGTCATCATCAACTGCAATTATGTGTGAAATGACAAGATGCAACAAGAGGGTTCATTTAAAGCAGAAAGCAGCACCAGGTTTTGTGTAACTTACACGCTTATTTTGGCTCCTTGGTGTTTCTAGGAGAGGATGCCAGGGAATGTTGTTGCCTTTTTCACATTCAAGTTCTAGGAGGATGTTTGGTGTTTTGGGGCTTGTGTAGCTCTAGAATGTGGGTGAGAATTACCACGAGGTGGCAGCTGCAAGCCCTGAGTGTCTGTTGGTTCTACCACTCTCACTTTGTTATCAACCTGGGCAACACCTGGACTAGATAATCCTTGCAGGTCCTGTCCAACTGGAATTATTCTGTTTTCCAGAAAATCTAGATGTTAACAGGTCATGCACAGATCCTGAAGGATTTCTGGTTTTACAGAGGATACTTTTTACCATTATGCACTGATAGTATGTGCTCAAGTTAATACATGAAGCAACTTTGCACAGTGGTCAGGAGAAAGACTGTGATCTTTTACTCAAAAATCAGAAGAGGGTTTTAGAAGCAGTGACTATTCTGTTCTCTGTTTCTTCCTATACCAGCTCTCCACATTCAGAAGTGTAAGTAAAACAGTGCAAAGAGAGTGTTCTCTCTTAAATGGAAATGTTTGAGATATACAGAGTGTTCCTCTGTCTGTGTGTGTATACACACAGGGAGCAAACAGCAGAAAAAATCTCTGCTCACAGATTGTTTTCAAAACACTTTTATGGCACCATTAAAAGACCTGTCAAAAATCTTTGAGAATATTGTTTGCATCTCCAGTGAGGGGCAGTTAGTTGGTAATCAAGAACCAAATGATGGCCAGTCTTGCCAATAAAAGATGCTTTTTGTTTTCCTTTCTTCACAAATGTTTACTCTTTTGAATACTTGTACAACGACACTAGGAAAAATTGCATCAAAAGCATTGGCTCCATATATGTATAACACAGTTACAAATACTCCCCAAAGTTAGTCAAAACACTATGCTGTGAAGAAATCATTATTGCTGCAAAAAAAAAAAAAAAAAAAGAGCAATTATTTATTGCAGGAATTCTGCGTCTGCATGCTCAGTAAGAAAGTAAAACTCTAACAATGAACAGAGATGAAAAGAATTGTAGCTCTTCATGAACAAATACTATCCAGAAGGCTTCACATGTTTCTTTTTTCAGTAGCATGCAAAGTCTCTGTAGATAATGTCCAGAGAAAAGAGATTGGCTATAACCCCTGGCAAGGAATAGGTTACTTTCAGTAGCAGTGCTCTGTAGCTGCAAGCCATGTACAGACAAGGTTCATGCTTGCTGCTGTGGGAGGAGTGCAATCATATTCTCTCTCTGGTCAAATCAAGCATTGGTCTTCTGTTCACAGAAAGCTTCCTCACAATTTCAGCAATGCTTTCGACTTGGTGAGGGACCCTTAAGATAAACAAAATTGAGATGCAGCTCGTAGCATTTCTGCAGTGTGCTTTCACTTGTGGTATACCCTGTAACTGTAATGTCCTTCGGTGGTTTGGGTTAGGTATTTTTTTCTGTTTGTTTCTCTTGCAAGGTCTCATTTCAGGTTTTAAAACCTCTAAAAAAATTAGTGTCTTCTTATGTCCTCATAGGCTGTTTGGGTAATGAAAGTGACAGTGTTTTGGGGAGCTTTGTGGCACTGCACTGAAATACATTTGCATTTATCATCTCATATTATTTCAAATAATTGTCTTGAGGAAGTCAGAAAACCTGCCCTAGGAAGTTATCTGACTGAGTACCTGTGTGCTGCCTGTGAATCTTGCAAAAGAGGCCATTTGGCTATTTGTGTGTGGTAGCTCATGGATTCATGCTGTTCAAGTCAGTCTCATTTAAGCATTTAAGCATTGCCTTATCTGTGAAAAGCTTTTTCATACCAAGTACCATATTTAGCAAAACTGAGCAAAATTCTGCTCAGCTTCACGTTTTTGTTCAAACCTATACATAATTTTTCAAATTACTTCTTCCCCTAAAATCAAGGCTTCTCAGCACTTTTCCATTTTATCCTTCTCCTCCTTAGCCCTCAAAGTCTTTTAGTTTATTTATCATTCATCCCACTCTCTGCCAAATAAAGGATGGTTCCAGAGTAGAGTTCTAAGCAGTAAGGAGGCTGGCTAGAGTGGTGTTCTGACTACAAGCCTTAGTAAAAGCAGGCTACTAGGCTAGTAGTGAAGGATACTGAAAAATTCAGTGAAAGGTATTAAACTACCAGTAGTTGATTTTAAGCCATATCCATTCCCTAGGAAACAAATTATTTGCTCCCAGACTTCACGTCTTCTCATTGCTACAGATAAAAGCGTGAACATGTTTCTTTTAAATTCCTGAACAAGCACAGAAAAAGAATTCTGCAAACATTTAAAATTGCAAATTGCTTGTTTGCTCAAGATCAGATTTATTCAAAAGGGTGCCTGCTCCTTGGGGACTTGAAGAGGTTGTCTCTGAGATGATCTTTGTACAACATAAGCATGTTTTTCAGATTATTCCCAGCATAATGTGCCAAGAAGAATACAGTGCATTTGTTATTTCCTAAGAAAAAAAGATCAATTACCTGAAACATTCCTTCTAGACCTATAACATTTATTTCAATGTTCTCTCAATAAATACAACAAGGTTATTTTTCTGTCAGATTAGTTAGAAGAATCATTTGAGGAAACTTCTATTTGGTGAGTTCAGTTGCAAAAAGCAATTAAGAAGAAAAAAATCCTTTGCTGTGATTGGAAGAACCATGGAGCTCCAAGGAGTTGTTCCAGAGCAAATATTTACGTCTTTGCCTCAGAATTCTTTGACTGGCACCTCAAGGCCCATTTGCCTTTCTGATCTCTTGCTTTCAAATGCCAGAAGAGGGGAAATGAAAGCCCACAGGAAATCTGAGCAATGTTGGAAATACTAGGGTAACATTCTGAGTGCTGCAGTTTGGTTGTCCTTAAGAGAAAACCCCTGTTTGCTTTTGTTGTGCATTAACCCAACCTCCACCTCCTGCACCTCAGACACTCCTGTGTGACACACCCAGTGGCACTTCTCAGCTTTGGGGAAGAAGACAGGCAGTTCTATAAAAGTAATGCAAATGTAGTTTCACCATTTCTGTTTGTGATATCAGAGAAGAAAGCCAGGCCTGCCTGTCCTGCTGGAATAATCTTTCCTTGACTTTACCAACTGCTGCTGGAGATGCCAGAGGAGCATTGAGTTCCTGGCTCAGTCCTGCATGCTCAGGTCTGCTGTTCCCAGCAGAGCAGAGCCCTCTGGAAAGTAAAACCAGAATGAAAACAAGCAGAAAATATCTTAAAATGAAAATTGAGAAGCAAAACTTTGAGGGTTCTACACCCCATCACACTGGAGCACACTCTAATCCTACATCACATCATCTTTTTTTCCCCTAGTAAAAGCATCTGCATTAAGGGCATCTGCAGCTCAAAATAGTTTGGGGGACAAAGAAAGATCCACTTAACACAGTTTCTCATGTAATGACACAAGCTTATTATCAAATATATCAAAATAATTTGGGGGACAAAGAAAGATCCACTTAACACAGTTTCTTGTGTAATGACACAAAGTTATTATCAAATATATCAAAATAGTTTGGGGGACAGAGAAAGATCCACCTAACACAGTTTCTCATGTAATGACACAAAATTATTATCAAAGATTTCTGTTTAAATTCTGCAGTATTTATTGGAAGTCATTATTATAGGTGTAACTACAATCTCTGTATTTCAAATCTGTCTGCATTGTAGTTTACAACCCAGTTTTTGGCAGGGGCCTGCCTTCTGTAGAAGTACTTATTTTCACAGCACTCTGAGGAATATGAGGAAGGTACCTGGCTTCTTGCAGGTGGAATAAGTGGCATTAAAGGGTGGGGGGGGTGGGGAGCCCAAAAAATTACTTAGAAATTATTAAATATTTTGTCAACCGTGCTGAGACTGACCTGCTGCACAGAATGTGGAGGCTAAAATAAAACCATTTCTGCAAGAATAATGATACCCTGTGAAACAAAAAGAAAAAAAACACACTAGAAAACAAAATTACTACCACTAATTTTAACATTTAATTAACTGGTGCCACGGTTCTGAAGTCTCTTGACTGGGCATCAGTGTACTTCTGTGTGTTTCAGCCCTTTTTTTCCTGTTATACTAGATGCTTGTTTTAAGCTGATTTCTTGATTTCAACTGCAAAAATCACAGTACGTGCACTTAAAAGTGGGATGGTGCACTCAGAAATGGACTTATATGCAGAGTCATGTTCTTCAAATTCCTTTCTCCTAATCATTTTTGCATGAAACATGGTAATAGGAACATCACTGCTCATTGCCTTAGGCAGCTACTCATGCTAGTTTCTTGAATTAATATTTGATTGTTGCATAGAAAAAGTATATAGACTTAGGTTTCAAGTAACAGCATAATTATCTCCTTGAGATAGTTGGAGCTACCACGACCATTAACTATTCATCTCCTCTGCCAGTGTGGTGAAACCAAGGATCAGGTGGTTGTGTTTGTGTATGTGGAGCCAGGCAGGAACCTAAGAAGGGTTTAAACCCCTCCACACCTCTCTGAGGTGGAACTCAAGCTGTGATTCTTTTTCCAGACTAGGGATGCTTTTTGGGAAAGATTTCTGTTTATTCTGTAATGTTTATTGGAAGTCGTTGCTGTTATTATAGGTGCAACTACAATCTCTGTATTTCAAATCTGTCTGCATGGTGGTTTACAATCCTTAATTTTGCATTTAGAATGCTGCACCAAAGTTCATACTGGGGAGTTGGCTAGGGATTTCCTGTCTTAGATTAAAAACAGTTTGCTTTGGAAGGGGATAGTCTCAGGGTATGCCCACTGGCACTGATATTTTCTGTGAAACCAAAACATCTGCATGTGAAACTTACTTTCAATGTGGAAGAGTCAGGCAGAATTGAAGGCACAACCAGAATCCCCAAAGATGAAGACACTGTCTCAAATAAATCCATCTCTGTTTTATAAGGTTTTCCTGTAGTATCAGTGTTCTGACAGGCTGAATTGGAAATATCTGTGTTTCCATGGCCTTTCAGGTATACTTGTGGCCAGGAAGTGCAGTACTGCTCCAAAGAGCACAGAGCTGCTCCAGCAGGAGCTTCAGACTGCAGGAACCTATCTTTTTTTTTT
>VXAX01001315.1:126415-172686 GCA_013399835.1 Leptocoma aspasia | reverse complement strand
TTTTTTTTTTTTTCCTCTGTGACTCAGCTGGTACAATCTACTGACAAAATACTCAGGTCTGAATGTTCTCCAGGATAGCTGTAGCTGAAGGTTGTACCTGCACACTCTCCACACACAATTACAACATCTTACATGGATATAGACCAGAAGATTTATGGAGAAAATAGAGAAGAAAAAAGAAGAAAATCTATAAAAATCAACCTCCCCTCCACTGCAGAGGTGGCTGAGTTTGGGTGACATGGTGACCCTGCTGCAGACATGGATAAAAGCTGCTGCCCATGTGTCTCTGACAGAGCACCAGTTGGCCAGTTTTGTTCCAAAAGATTTACATAAAGCTGGTATTTGCAGAATTCTGTCAGTCCATCAAAACAGCCCAGGGACTTTGTACATGTGGTTTTTTCAGCATTCCACCATAAAGGTAGCCACTATTGCACAGCATTATCTTGTTGTAATGCAAGCAATCATTCATGTTGCACAACAAGCCTATACGAAAACAATGGTAATCCATTTGCTGTGAGATTTTCATCTTTAACCTAAAGACTTTTCATAGTAAGAAGAAATTCTAAGTGGAATCTTTTGATAAGAATGCTGTGCTTCTTGAGTTCCTTTGCTCATAAGCATGAGGTAACGTGTTTATGCAGTGTGACCCTGCTCTATTGCTTGAACTCATAGAGCTAGTTTTAAGCAAAAGCATATTTTATTCACTAAAGTCAGTAGTAAAGGGTGGCCACCTCATGAAAGCTACTCTCAGAACTCCAGAAAGTTGAAAACTTCCCATAATTCCCAAGCTGTGTTTTTGTGGTTTTTAAAAGAAAGCTGTTGAATCTGCACTTGGAACAGGGTAGCTGAATCTTATTTATAGCTCTGTTCTGTCTGGTGCACTTCCTCTCACTTCCCTACAGAATGATATGAGTGAAAATGACACTACTGACTATGTGGGTAACAATAAAAGAGCTTACAGAAATATGATTTTTATAGATTCAAGACTAAGAGAATCAAACCCCTAAGTTATGATCTTTGAGAGTAGGGGAAGGATCAGGCTGTGCTAGCTGAAGAGGCCCCCCTGATGGGTCTTCTTCCTTGTAAAGGTGCCAGGTTTACCCTTTCTCTCAGACCTTCTAAACCTGACTAGAACTGGCTGTAAGGAAGGTCTAAGTGACGAAAAGAAAAGCAGAGTGTAAAAGATGCTAATCAGTCTTTGTTCTTTTCAGACATCACATGCAGGACCTGGAGTAAAGATTTTGTATGGAGAGAGATAGATTTTAATTAAGCATTTTAATAGAGAAATCCTTCTTGTTTTTTTCAGAATAAATTAAGGAAGTAACTTTGATGCAATATCATTTTCATCTAATCAGTAACATTCTGAAATTACCATGTTGTTTTCCATTAGAAATACCATCATCCAGCAAATCAGATAAAATTATTTAACACAGCTATATTGCAACCTCAGCTAACATTAGCTTGGGCATGTGTATACACAGAGCAGCAGACTGCAAGTGAATTGACAAATGTTTATAGGGAGAAAAGGGCAGACTATCAACAATTTTATATACTCCTTTGAAAAAGATGCCTCTATTGGATCTCGATTCACTAATAATCAAATAAAGGCTTATCAGGGTTTTGCCATTTGCATTTAGTGAATACTGATTACTGACACCAATAAAAGGCAAATGTCCTTAGCCTTTACTTGTGTGCACCAATTATTAATACCTGCATTAAAAATTTCAACTTTATATTTGGCATGAATTCAGAGGTTTTTGTTTGATGCAAACCAATATGTTTAACAGAGAGCTTTTATACTGGAGTGCATGCCATTTTTCAAACACACAGAACAAAGTGCATGAAGATAAATCAGGTTGCAAACCTGGGACAGCAGTTACCAGTCTGGAAAAGGGATGAGGTTGCTGCTGCATGACTGTGTTGTCCATAAATGTGTGTGGTGGTTGTGGCAGTTTTACACAGCTACAGTTCCTCTGGGCAAATTTGCAACACTTGTTCCCAACAGCCAGAGGCAGGCCACAGTTAGCCTTGCACGTCCAAGCACTATTAATTGTTATTAATATTTATTTTCTTTTACACTAATGCCTTGAGGTGAAGTCAAGTGGGTGCTGTATTTGCCCAAAGTGAGAGCTTGGCAAAGCAGGAGTGGGAAGCTGGAACAACTGGGAATAAGTGACTTACTCAAGATTCCAGAGAATGGTTCTGTGAGCTGGAAACAGGACACTGCTCATCCAGACAGACTTTCTCTTGACCCACACTACACACTTCTCTTTCTAGTGGAAATTCTCCGAAGGAGAAGACATTCTCAACAGAGCTGTGGGAGTGTTATCTCTTGATCCTCTAATTCAGTCACATGAGGATCTGACTTAGTACAGAACAAGGAAGGCAACACTAATCACATGTCCTATATTTTCACCTACCATAGAAGCCAAACCAAGGGGTTTGGGTGTATGAATCTGTATTACAAGAATCATGCAAATGTCCCTCTCAGAACAGACTTTCAAGATTGCTTGTCACGTTGGTTTCTTTAGTTTGGCTAGATTTCTACCAGTTTGAGCAATAGAAAAACCTAAAACTGCCAATAATTTTTGAGTGTAATGGGTTACATAGAAAAAAAAAGAGTTGCTTTTATTGCCATCATAGCTGTAATGCAATTTCATATGGTGTCCTTACACATACTATAATTTCTCACATAGAGCTGTCAGCAATAACCTTTTTAGGCAGCAGAGAGAAAAAAAATCCCACAAATATGTACTTGTCTAACATATATTTGTAGACCTTAAATCCTGGCAAACCACTTATAGCTGTGTTTCTCTGATCTTCATGTCCTGGAGGAGCATTGTGCCTTTTACTCGTAGGTAGAGCAGAAGCAGCTGGCAGGGCTTGTGCAAGTGGGATCTTGGACAAAAAATCACATCCAGCCTTAGTTCTGCTTACCTGGTGCATGAAAGGACTTGGCACCCTCTGCACTCCTATGTATGCACAAGAACATAAAATATTTTGTGGTTTTGTCATTCAGTTTTCCTTCTTTAGTTCTGAACACGAATAACAGCTTAACCTAAAGAGAAGTCACAGGGAAAAGAAATCTTAGGAAGTTGGTACATGTCAAGAACAGAGGAAGGCTCAGGACCTATGAGCCTCAAACACCCAGCAGTCTGCTTCCCTCCCTGCTGCCTCTCCTCCTGTCACAGACCAATTTATATTTTGTGCCTCAATAGGAGATGTTCCAGTGCTGGCAGAAACTTTTAATGATCCTGAGCCTCACATGCTGCTCTGGAAACAAGTTCTGAAGAATACAGAAGATTTTGCAACGTATTATTCCTATAAATAAAAATGTATTTCTCACCAGGAATTCATATTCAGATACTCATCCACATTTTAGTATTGTGGGTTTTTTCCTCATCTAGAGAGGCATTATCCCTTATTCACATTCTTTTGTTTTTTCAGATATCTCTTCACCTTCTGATGAACTCTGGTAAACTGTAGTACTGTAAGTGGGATTTTAGATGATTGATTAGTGTTAAGATTCTTCCTAGCTTCCTTCTGCATATGAAGTTGTAATAAGTCCTTTCCAACGCGTAATAAATACATTATCTGAGCACTTATTATCAATCTTATTGTTGATATTACTTGACCTTATTATCAAGTTGATAATAAGTTGATAATATAACTTATTATCAATGTAAGTTGATAACTAGCTTAGTTTATGAGGAAACTTCTCCTTGAGCAAGTAACAGCCTAGCATGACAAATTGGTCCATCCTTTTTCTGGAACATCTGTGTTCAGCCACCTTGGAATCAGAGAAAAACAGGATAATTCTGGTTGGAAGAGACCTCTAGATGCATTTAGGTTAACCCCAAAGCACAACCAACTCTGACCAGACTGGTTAAGGTTATACTGCAAGAGACCAAGGGAGCATAACCTAATCCATGATTAATGGAAAGGCCAGACCTGGAGTTTTGAGATGAGCTCAGATGAAGCTCTGTAGCCTGAGGCAGATAGGGCTCAGTGTGGGTAACAATCTCACAGTATTTCTCATGATATGTCAGTGGAATTAGCCATTTAGGTTGTCAAATTTTATATAAGAAGACTTTTAACTAAGCCAAGATCAGCTACAGAGAGACTGACTTAACAGAACTGAGTCTAGTTCACTTCATGCCTTGTCTGATGTCACACAGGTCACCTGCACAGCGCTGTCCTGTTAAGATGCCTTGCTGAGTTTTTGAAGCTCATGTGTCTTCCTGAGCCTCTGTCTTCCTCACCTGCAAGTTCAGCCCATTTTTATTCTCTCTGCCTTGGCTCCAGCACTCCCTAAAGCTGTTTAGGGGGTTTTATGCTTCCCTTTTATGAATACTGTACTCAAGCAGTGTATGGCTAGCAGGCACACAGCTTTTGCAGATGATAATGTTCTTTATTTTCTCAATGTGGTTCATTTAAAGGCACTTAAAGAAAACATTTTCCTGCAGACTGCTCATGAAAGGAGATTGCTTTGGGTAGTTTCTTTATATTCAGTTTATCTTGACTTTTACATAAAGTGGAAATGTACATTGTTAATACAGGGAAATGGTCAAAAGGAGAAATTATAACTGCTTGCATATGCTTTTTTTAAAATGTATTTCTGCTCTGAAAAATAATCATGTGAATTTGGCCTGGCCTGACTTAGCTCTTCCTCTCCATGAGAGTGAGGGCTGCTGGCATTAGTGGAATGGTTACTGTTGTCAGAATGGTCTTCCTGGCTACTCTTGGAGAGACTGAATTACATTTGAGATTTTATGCCTCATCAGTAATTTTTTTTTCCCTGTAAATTGCAATTGCAGGACTAGCTCAAGCCTTCAGGATATGGTTGACAGCACTGCATGAGTGTAACTGAGATCCTGATAAGCAAATGAAATTACATGGATGCATAAGTTTACCAAAAAACAGACCTAAGAGAGTTTTGCTGAGGAGACAGGTGGAACAACACTTTGATGAATGTGGATTGAGGATGCTTTGGCAGCTGCTTCAGCTAAGAATGCCACGTAAATTCTTACATGTCTGGATGTGTGCTGCACATACTTACAACTCTGGATTTTTTATACACACATGAAGAGTCCTAGGGCACATGTGTTTGGTCACATTTCTTATTTATTTTTAAAATTTGGGCGTGAGTTTGAACATGCAAATTTTGGCTTAAGAAGATCAGATTTGTCTTTTCAAAAATCAGATGTTGCTAGAAGGATTTCCTTTTCCCCTTGAAAATTGCCACCAGCTACCCCACAATGTCTCTTGGCTTGAAGACATTAATCAGAGTTTTGCTTTGTGTGTGCAAAGCTGATATGCTTTGCCTCTCTGAAGGGAGACCAGTGACCACCTCAGAACAAATCCATTTCCAAGCTGCTCTCTATTTCCACCTCTGATGCTCCTACCTTGTGTGTAAAGCAAACCAGCTGTTCCTAGATTTCACAGCAGAAAGATGCAGACTGATTGCCAGAAGATTGTGTGTATTCCAATTTGCATAGGCTTCTCCTCCTTTTCACTCTCCTTTGCTCGACTAAAGAAATTCAAATGTGTGAGTTTAGAAGCAGAATATATATTCCTGTTTTCAGTGATTCAGAAATATGTGATCAGCCCCCCAGATTTTATTCAAAAATAACATGCAGTTAAGGGGACTTTATTGCATAAGAAATAGTAACAATAAATATGATCTCTGCTTAGATGGTACACAGTTCTTTTTTACCTGAAGTGATAAAGACAACTTAGTAAATGGGTAGTACTAGAGTGTGGTGTGTCAGGCAGTACATAGCAGGATTTATTAATGCTAATATCTGTTAAGAAAATACACTGTTAGCCCTTCTCTACATATAGGTTCAAACCTTTCTATTGATATCCTACAATAGAAATAAACCTGTTTAAAAGAATTTCCTTCTGTGGCACAGCACGCCTTAAAATTTGAACAAAAGTCAGCGTGATAAAAAAATTGATCAGTTCAGTGAACACATTTCTTTGCCTTAAACTGAAATGTGCATTGTGGAAGAGCATGGCTAGTGAATTGGAGATCCATGAAAGGAACAGACCTGCTAAAAGAATAACATTTTGACGAAACAAGCTTATTTGCTTAACAGCTTTCCACTGCAATTAACATATGCAGCAAATGTGTCTATTTAATGTGACATTCTGCTCAAATAAAGCTCTTTCAAGAGTGGGATTATATAATCTGGAAATAGCAGAGTTACACTGAGATTAAAATTATTGAATATCTTGCTTATCAAAGATGCCAGCAGCACTGTCTCCTCCTTTCCTCTGCGCTTCATGCTGACTTGTAAATGATCTGCTTGAGCTCTGGTGTCCTTAAATTAATGAAGTGTCTGACAGCAGCATTCAGCACAGGACTGCTATTTGGAACAAAAGAAAGAGAAACTGAAAGAAACCCTGGGGAAGACAATCTGTGCAGCAGCAGTTCTGGAAGTGTTTGGCCTTATCACACTTGGTGGGATGGCAGTTGCATTGGTGCTACAAGGCTCAAACTACGAGGATGCAAATGGCAAGGCATGACAAAATGCAGTGACAAGATGTATAGCCAGGGATCAGCTGGTCCCTTGGGCTTGGCTAGTCAGTGGTTAGCCCGTGATCAGTGGCTCCACTGGCACCATTTGCACCAGGGACACGTGGGGACCTTCTGACCAGAGCAGTGCCTTGGGCTGAGAATGGGGACACAGTGTGGCCTGCTGCCCACTGCACAAAATGCCATGTGGGACATCCTGAGCAGGGCTGGAAGTCACAGCAGCTGCTCTCAGGTTAGCCTCAGGAGGCTATAGTCGTATTAAGGAACCCCTCATGACATCATAAAGGTCTTGGTATTTCACTGATGTTATTTCAGCAGAGTGAAGCTCTGGCATTTCATAGTCTCTGCTTTCCCATAGAATTAGGAGTTGTCTAACTACAACCTAGAAGAAATGCAAAACTAGTCAAATGTCTACTTCAAAAGGCAAGATTTGGACTTGCTATTTTCAGGAATTGCCATGCTGATGAGGGTGGGAACACTCACCAGCCAAGCCCCAGTTGCTGCCATTGTCACATTCTGCACACCTGTGTCAGAGACTTGTTCTCTCCAACCTCCTCAACAGTGTTTAAAAAATACACAAATCAGTTTAACCTCATGTTATGAAACAAACAAATCAAAGGGGAGGGTGGTCTAATATCTATTAGCTAATCTGTACACAGAAATGACTGGCCCAGCACTCATCAAGGATGAGGATTTGGCACGGACAGGGACTCATCAGATGGTAGCCAACAGAGAACTGCAAGGAGCAAAGAAGGTTCTGGAAGCCTCCCAGAGCAACAGAGACTTCTAAGCCCAGGAAAAGGCAGTGGGGCTGCTGCTCCCTTGCCCAGGAATGGGGCAATTTTCATTACTATTGCTAAAGTTCCCTTGGACCAGTTTTTGAGCTGTTGCCCTGTTGTTTGACCCTGAGATCAATTGCAGGTGTGGAAAGGAGGGGAGCAGGGTGCTGTGTGCTTCTCCATAGGCTGGCTAGAGACACTGGAACCCTGAAGTAAAGTCAAAACACAACTTTGATATCAGAAATCATCTGTGAAAACTGACTTCTCCCTGCAGCTGCTTAGAGAGGGGAGCAGGTGAAACACAAAACTGGGGGTGGCTCTAGCCCATGTGCCCTTGAAAGGGGTCAGAGTCATAGAGAGCTCAGGGCACACTCACTGTTAAGCCAAAATATAATCTTCAGGTTCAGTTAATTTTAGAGTTGTGACAAATTCCCCTTCCCAACACCTCAAAAGGTGGGGATTTTCTACAGCCCACTCTGAAGTACCCTGAGAACAGCCTGCCCACTCAGGAGTTCACTGCATAAAGATTTGTAAAATTGTGAGGAACAAAGTAAGGAAACTGATCTTCCTCCTTCTTACCTGACAAAAAAACCCTTCTTTGGCCAGTGCTCTGCTGGCAGAAGCTCCATTTGAAACACCCTCCAAGACTCTCAAAACCACAGTATCTGTCTCATTACGTGGGGATTTTTAATGACAGTCTGGAAACTCCTTGAGTTGTCCCCAACCCTGGGAAACTTCCAAGTGTTCCCAAAAGAGTATAATGAGGCTCTAACTCTAAGGCATTGTGTTTTGAAAAGTGGAAGGGGCTGTTTCCCTTCTTGTCAGAGGATTTGGCTGTCACTGCATCTCCTTTGGACCATCACCCATTTCAACTGGAAGATGGAAACTCTTTCAGTGTGGTCATTGCAGTATGGAACATGCAGATGGCTGTCACTCTATCGAGCAACACGAAACGCAGAGACAAACGCAGCCACACCCGAGAGAAGGCAAAGAAGAGAGAAACTTTATTTTGGTTTTCACATTATATAGAGTTCTGGAAACGACCATCGATTGGAAGGTGAAGTTACCACCTCTCCAACCACACTGGTCAATGACAAAGTGCATCAAACCTTTCTCCTCCCAGGAGAAGGAATGAAAAACAAAAGGACAGTTAGAAAAACATGTGCATGTTTACAAAAAACAGCGTGAGAAACTCCATCACAAGAATGAAAACATCAGAAGGCTGAAAAGTGAGAGTGACAGATGGCTATCTGGGCAACATGGAAAAAGCTTTTGCTTACAGCCACAGGATAAAGGGAGCAATCACAGAATTCATTTCTCAGCCCCATTGTCCCCACATTTTAAAAAAGTCTGAATTACCAACTTGGGCTGCCTGTTGCCCAGAGAATGCCAGGTCACCTCTAAGGCAGTAATGTTGTCTTTTCTATATGCTAAACTTGCAGACTCTTCAGGCTGCAGCACCCGAATTTCCCTCAGGTGTACTGAATATTTCAGGTGATGATTGACCGCTCTCCCTGATATTTGTATGATTATTAGTCTCTTCTCTGTGTGCTATTCAGAGGACAGCGCTGCTCATAAAAAGCAGATAGGAGCAAGCTGGGCTGCTGCCCCTGGTGAGCAGGAGAGAGGATGGGCTGATTGATGACCCTTGGCTGTTTTCTGATGTTGCAGTTGTTTTTTATGATGTCATTAGGAGGCTATAGTCATATTAAGGAATCCCTCATGACATCATAAAGGACTTGATATTTCACTAATGTTATTTCAGCAGAGTGAGGCTCTGGCATTTTATAGTCTTTGCTTTCCCCATAGAATTAGGAGTTGTCTAACTACAACCTAGAAGAAATGCAAAACTAGTCAAATGTCGACTTCAAAAGTTATGGTTAAAGAATGCTAATATATTTGGCTCTTTTGGAGCACACAGCACCTTTAGGTGGAGGACATGAGATGTTTATAAAAGATGCCATCTGTGAATCATGTCGTCACACAAAGGAAGAATCACACATGCCTTCCACTGTTTTTTGGTGCACAGAAACAAAGAATTATTTTTCCTGAACACTGACAAACATACCATAGGACAGCACCACAGCACCATTTAGCATAAGAGCTCTGGGTTGGGATGTAATGGTGCAATCAGAACAACACTGACAATGGAGCCCAAAGCTACAATTTCCTAACATAAGAGGGAAATCTAAAGCCTGTACTGAGAGGAGATACTGATTTGATTGGTTTGGTGTAGGTGGAAAAATCAGTATGAGTGCTGTTGCCAGCTGTAGCACCATAAGGGGTATGTGAGCACCAAGGCTGGTCAGCCTTGCTGACACCTCCCTGTGCAAGCTCAGCATCCTCCTTGCAGCAACACAAACATTTCACCAGGTGAAAGTGCTGTCAGTTAAGGATAGGGACTGCATGCCCAAGGGAGAAATCAAATTACAGTTTGCTTTACTGGAGTATTGAGGGATTCCTTGACAAGTCTTTGTGCTGGTTCCTCCTGCCTTCCTGTCCTAATGCACTCGGTAGTATAGAAATATTCTTCATGGTTTCTTAACCTTTCCTTTTTTCTGAGAGGAATTACACCTTTGGTTTTACCTTTATTTTCTTTGTTCTCTGAGAGATGGCAATGCAAAGGAACTTATTTTTAATCTACATTCCTATGATTTTTGCACTCTTCTCTCTGGTTGCTCCCAATTTATGTAGTAAACAGCAATAATACTTATTGTATAGCTTTAAGATTTTTCATTACTTCTTATCTGTGATTTTGGAATGGTGCTGGAAAGCCAGCCAAGTGGCAGAGTACCTGAAGCCCCACTGAATGGCAATAGGAATTGAACCTTTACCTCACACAGATGGTCCCAAAAATCCTTGCTGTTGACGGCAAAATTCCACCTGAAGCTGTTTTAAGAGCTGTTGAAAATTTTGCCCATAATGACAGGCAGAAGACTCCAGAATCTAAAAGGCTGCCATATGTATGTTAATCTGAAATGAATACTGTTTTATTTCACATAGAGAAGTACACAAAATTAAAAAGCCCCTCTGAGAACCCAGCTGGACTTGTGGGAGATCCTTTTTGGCCTCAATCCGTCTGCGTTCTGGAAAATCAGTAAATTTGAACGAAAGGGGTTTTTTTCATCCCAGAGATGCTACTGCAAGTATGAGTATATAACACCTCAAAGTTATTTTACAGCCCCCAAAACAGCTAACTAGACTGTTCCATATGAGGCACAATGCCTGTAACTCTGCATACTGTTGTTAGATCTGAAGAGGGGAGGAGAGGCAAGAGGAGAAAATACATTTCAGAAGCACACTGGTAGCTCGAGGTATCCAAAATCTTGCTGAGGAGCCTCTCCTTCCTCAGCCCTCATGGTCCTAAGCCACATCTTTCTGCCTCTCTGAAAGTGCCCTACTCATCTCACTGCTGCTGAGCTGTGGCCCCTTGACAATCATAACCCTCAAAGCATCAGGTTTTTATTCTTGACAAGGGTGCAAAACGTGTGTCCAAGAGCCTCCCATCTCCATGGCTCAGCCTGCCAGATGATGGAAGTCACTGACTGCCAATCCTGCAATCCAGAGTCTGTCCCTTGCTCCTCCCTGCACTGACACTAAACTCAGTGTTGCATCAGGAGTGAAAGGGCTCCAGGGATCAGCAGACACCTGGCAATGGGTTCCCATGGTGTTCTCTGTGGTCAGTGATGAGCTCTGCCTGTAAGAAGACATTTCTGTGTGCTGTAGGCACTTGCTGCTTTGTGCTCAGCCAGTCCCTGCCAGGTGACTTCACAGGCAGCTGGCAGTGGTACTGCAGGTAGCTTAGGACTCCAGACAGCTGAGGACACAATCCATTGATGAAAAAACAGTTTTACTTCCATGTAACAACAGTGACATGCACAGTGAAGATGAATACAAAACGGAGTCCTCAGAGGAAGTCCTGGCACTTGGCATTTCACAGGGTCATTGGTGGCTTTGTGATCCCTTTTTTTATGCATCACCAATTAAATGTCTGTTTGACAGACTGCACCACCCTGGACATGTCTGGAGATGCCCCAAAGGAGGAGGTGGGAAATGGGGAGAGTTGCCTGAAGCCTGGGATAGTTATCTGTTTGCTTTGAACAGAGCAACCAATCTACCTCTGGGGTTTTGCTTTCACACAAGTTCATCCAGTTCACCTACTTACACTGCTCGTTATTAATAGAATTGTTAGCAGGTTCACTCCACAGCTGGTAGGGAAGGTGTGCACATGGGTGGCACCTGAAGACAGAAAGTATCTGATTATATCTAATACTATTTGGCTCATCTTCCCAGGTGTTCTGTTCTACAGATAATAAACCAGACAACTTCACAGAGGGAGGTACAGGCACACCCTAGCTGTGGGCTCCAGCTGTATTCCAGCATCAGCTCACAAGTGGGGTACCTGTGCAGGTGAGGAGCTGGGACTATGCCTGCACACACAGGGGAGCACAGACATGGATGCTGTGACCTGCACAAATGTCACACATGAACAGAACTTGTCACTGATCAGGAGGTCTTCAGAGGCACCTGTGCTCTCAGCCACCCACACTGAGACTCTCCACTGTCTATGGACACATCCTTGCCCTTGTGCACCTTTTCATTTCTCATTTGTGGCCATTTATACAGAAGCTAATCGTGGCAGGACACGCTGTGCACAGGTGCAGTGCAGCAAGCTGTGTTTGCAGCACGGGCTGTACCTGCTCGGGGTACAATGGCTGCAGAGATGTGACCTGTGTGATGGAGCAAAATGGCACGTGACAGAACCCAGGTCTGATGTGTGCACAGGAGGAATGGATCATGCACGCTGCTCCTGATGAGAGCTGCTCTGTGTCTTGGTACAAACAAGGAGAAGGAGGTCTGCCATGGACCTGAGGCTGAGCACTTTGCTCTGTCACGCATTCTTCATCATCTGTGGTCTCCCTCTGGCTGAGTACTGATACTGAGAGGTCAGCTGCAAGATTTTCAGCTAGAGGAAGCTGAAGAACAGACAGGAAACAGGGGAAAGAAAGTCTCCCAAAACAATCACAGTTCCCCAGCTCTCTCAGTGTTATGTAGAATGGTGCCTACAACCTGCTACACTACCCCTGAGCATGTAAGGGTGAGCAGTTCATTGGTGCTGAAGGCTCCATCCTGCCCTCACATACAGATAGTCATCTTGATTTAGCTTTTCAGCCCTGGATGCCTTTGAACTCAGACCTAGAAGAGAGGGAGGAATCTTTTCCATCTGATTCATATCCAGAGCTTCTGCTATTTACTCAAGCCTCTTGGGTGGAGACATTGGGCTGGAGAGCTTGTGGGAACAACTCCCTTCAAGTTCTAGCTGCAATTTGAAAGCTGTGGTGTAGGAAGAAAAACAGGGTAACCAGGCTGCCTTCAAAGTGAGCCTTTCTTCTCCCCAGAGCAAATGTAGCTCTGACCCCATTTAACACCAGCTCTCTCTCTCACAGAGGCTGGTACATGCAGTGTTTCAGGCCCAGAGAAGAGCTTCTCTGCCTGAGTGGAGCAGGTACACATGTTGAATAAGCTCTTTCTTCAGTACCATTACAGTAAGAGTGGCAAGTAATTTTTTTTTTCCTTTTGCATCTGGACTGAAAAGTTTTTATGTCAGTCAACATTTCTTGCAATGCTAGCTTTAGAAGGAATACATGCTGCATGCATTGAGTGACCCTTCAACAAGTTAATAGTTTCACATCTACCTCAGAGTGAGCTGGAGACCTCTAGCCAGAGCAGCACTGCTTTAGCTTGTCCAGATGGGTTCATTAGAATTTTCATCCCAAATTCAGTGCATGAAATAAGGCTGGCTTCCAGCCTGGTGACTTGTCCCAGTCACCCATGCTTTTAGTGTGTGCTCAGGATGAGCAAGAATGTCTTACTCAGTGGTAATCATGTCATCTTGGATTTCAAAAGCTCACCTTTATTCCTGGCAAACCAACACATAATTAGTTTGATAATATTAAATGCACTGGATATTTATGTTATCAGTTATTAATGTACATTGCTGATATGTGATGCTGTTTGACTTGAACAAAGCACCTTTTATACTCTAGATGAAACAGGCACTACTTTGCTTAACTACTGGGCAGATGTAGCCTGATAGTCATTCACCTGCCCCCAGAAGATGTTGCACTAGTGGACCAGTTTCTTGGGCTATGTCTCTGTGCCTCTGTGCAGGTTGTCAAGACCTGCCAGCTGTTGGAATATCATTCTTACACATCTCTGGACATAAGTTTAAAAGGTATCATGGAGCTCTTCAGACTAACTGTATGGTGTAGTTTTGAGAGCTATGACTGGAATATGCACACTCAGGAAAAAAACAGATCAATACACAGTGTGTACCACTCAGAGCAGATGGAGCACAATGGCTGTTTTCTAAATATTCACAGGCAATTGACTCAGTGGAGCTGTGCCTCAGGGCTGCAGACCACTCCATAAACAGTGGTTCAGGTGTTCTTCTTGCACAAAGAAAGTCCCCTTTCCAAGGAATTTTTAATGCACCTGAATACATAACGAATAGGAGCAATCTGCAAAGGGCAGGAGCTTGAACAAATAAAGTTTACAATAACACAGATATTAAAACATTTATAATGTCATGCTCTTCTTTCTGTTTATGAAACCTCGACATATTTATCTTCTATTTGGAAATTATTAGTCCCAAATTGGGCTCAGATGCTTCATCTCCTGTTTGAATTATGAGCAAGAAAAAATAGCAGAGCAACAATACCCCTGGAGTGAGGGCTGTACATCTTTAACCTAATTAATTTATGAGCATTTCCAGGGACTCCCTACACCTGAATGCCTGGAAATCTTGCATTTTAAGAGTTTTCCATTTCACTTTTCTTTCTTCCTGCTACTTTGGGTCTCTCCATCTCACATCTCCAGCCCTGTAGTGTTCAGCAGACAGAAAAGTGGTATTAATGCCTTAGCGCTTATTATGTCAGCTACAACTGAATCAATTTCTCCTGAATTGTTTGTTGGTTATGCCTATCTTGTTCTAGTGAGGTGCTCAATGATAGCAGGGTAAGAGGTCCCTGTTTGTGGCTTCTCCTGTTCTGCGTGAGGCCTCTCCTCTGCTTTGTTCTCTGAAACAGCAGTAACCAAAACACTGGTGTGCTTTCTTCAAAGCATGCATCACAGGGGCTGAGGTTCTTCTGAGTTAGTTTTTGTAGGCTTCCAGGAAGCAGTGGTAGATGTGGTACATGTGACATGTCAGGGGTATCCAAATCTAGAGCCTTCCAAACCTGAATCATGCTCCTGTTTCCCTCTTTGGCAGGTGTGAAAGAAATGAAAAACTCCTGAATTAGCATTCCCCATTTTTCAGTGCTGTGCTCCCTGACAGAATCAGACTCGTATTGGCTCTTTCTCCCACCCTCTTAATTAATTTTGCTGTGCTGAGCAAGCGGGCTCCAGCAGGCTCGCTGCTGCGGACTGATCTCTTCATCTGCCTTTGATGTGTCTCCTGGGAGGGGGAGGGTGCACTGGAGAAACTCATACCAGAGCCCTGCTATTGCTTATTTCCATGCTGCCTTGGGCAGAGCTCTTCTCTGTCCTCTACTCTTCCATGACTTCTCTTTCAACAGCAACTCTATTGTCATAACACACCAGAAGTTTCTAAGGCCAGGAGCTGTGGGGGCCCTGGGGCCCACATGCACTGTGGGGTTGTGCACACAGACCCTGTCCACCCATGGCCAAGCAGGGTGTTGAAAACTGCAGGGCCCTTTCCTTTCCTTTCCTTTCCTTTCCTTTCCTTTCCTTTCCTTTCCTTTCCTTTCCTTTCCTTTCCTTTCCTTTCCTTTCCTTTCCTTTCCTTTCCTTTCCTTTCCTTTCCTTTCCTTTCCTTTCCTTTCCTTTCCTTTCCTTTCCTTTCCTTTCCTTTCCTTTCCTTTCCTTTCCTTTCCTTTCCTTTCCTTTCCTTTCCTTTCCTTTCCTTTCCTTTCCTTTCCTTTCCTTTCCTTTCCTTTCCTTTCCTTNCTTTCCTTTCCTTTCCTCCCCTCCCAGAACATCTGTGTCCAGCAGCAGCCACACAAGAGCCACTTGGCCACTTTCCCCCAGTAGCTGATTGTGGCTGACAGGACGGGTGGGATGGAGGTGGCACTGTGACCAGGAGGGTGCAGGGGCTCTCAGAGCAGGCAGGTTGCCCATGGCTGCACTGGCATCGCTGAGGGCAGCTGGGTTGAAACCTGGATTTCCATGGAGCTATCTGGGAATCTGCTGAGAGGTGGCTGCTGGCACGTGGGATGAATGAGCTTTGGGAAATGCTGGTGCCTGCCCCTACGTGTATGGCTGCATGTGTGCAGTGCTGAGCCTCAGACTGCAGTCACAGCCATGGGGCACTTGTTTTCACTGCACCAAAACAAGTAATCACAGCTCTATTTTGGCTCTATTTTCTCTATCTTCTCTCTGTTTCTTTTTTTTTTTTTTTTTTTTTTTTTTTTTGTTGTTTGGGTTTTTTTTTTTTAACCTAAAATTGCCAAGCATTGTGAATGGATTGATCCTGGTTGGATGCCAGGAGGCGCCCATCAAAGCCACTCCATCACTCTCCTCCTCAGCTGGGCAGGGGAGGGACAATGTAATGCAGAGGACAGGGAGAGATTGCTCAGCAATTACTGTCACAGGTAGAACAGACTCAGCTTGAGGCATTGAGTTTCATTTACTACCAATCCCAAAATCAGAGTAGAGTAATGAGAAATAAACTCAGATCTTAATGTCTCACCATGGTCTTGGTCATGTATTGGTCAAGTATGTCTCTTCTGAAATGAATGCTTCTGTTCTTGCTGAAAGAATACTGAGTATTAATGGGATTTATGTCTTTTCCTGCCTGTTTAGTTTGCAGGAAGCTGCAAAGCTGCTCAGATGGCCATACAAAAAGCCTAGAAGTACAACTTGGTTTAGTTTTGGGGTTTTTTTTGTAAATTACCTGAGAAAATGCATTTATAAAAGTTAGTTTCTGGACTACATTGAGGTGAAAGCTGTCAGGGAAAGATTTGACTACTCAATTACTGTTCCCACTTTCTGCCATCAGCCTAGTCCTTAGTTTGAGTTGCTAGTACTTAGGCTGCAAGCATGCCATCCTTTAGTTAAGTTCAGGACCTCCCAGATTAAACTTAGGTATTGTCCAGTTTTCATTTTAAAAAGAAAGATAACTCAGAATATTCTGTGAGAATATTTTTTTGCATGTCACAAATAACATTGTGCACAGCTTGGGTAGTAGGGAAAGGAAAGAAAGGGCAACAAAGTCTGCCTGGTTCAGATTGCTTGAGTCATGAATATTCATCATCTAAATTAAAAAATACAGAGTTTCATAGGAACTCCACCCACCAAATTGAAATAACTGTTATAGCCTTTGCTAATAAAATGCCAAATGAAATGGATAAAGATGAAGCCACATAGATTGTATGAAACAACTGTTTTAAATCCTGGGACAGGCTGGGATGTCCCTGTGATCCCAGGGTCTTCCTTCTGTGGTCAGAAAAAAGAGGTTTCCAGCAGCAAAACACAGTTCCTGGTCTTGTGATCAAATATCTTTTAGCAAACACTGAATGTGGAGGGTGTGCACAGTCTGGAGTTTGGTTGCTTTGCCTGCACACATCCAAGTCTTCAGGAGCACCTTGTGGGCACTCCAGCACAGGCTCTTCCTGGGGCTTGCATTGTTTTATACAACTGTAGTAATCCACTCCTCCTAACTCTGCTTGCTTTCTATGTCAGTTCTCTTGTATTAAAACACCTAAAAATCCTTCACTGCTGGTTTTAATTACAAGTCTGTTAGCTGCTTCTCTACATGTAATTACTAAAATGAATGGAGAAAGCAGAGATGAGAGAGTGTAAATGCTCTTCACACAGAAATGCAATTAGAACCTGCAGGCATCTTTCCAACTACTCCATATGTTATGTAAAGTTTGGTGTATGTATATATGAATTAATGAGAGTATTTATGTTTCCCCTTCTCACTTTCACAATGGATTAATTTCAGACATACTTTATAAGGTAGACATATGAGTATCTCCTCCAGGTACTGTCATATCCACCTCAAAAACCAAAGAAAAGAGAGTACATGATTATTGCAGTGTGTGTGCACTATAAGCAAACACCTGATGTGTGCTCACTGCCTTGTTGACCTTCTGAAGCCAGTCTGAGTGCAGGAAGCCTCTGAAGGGGTGACATAAGGGAAATACCTGCACCTGGGCATCATTTTGCTGAGGACTTGCCTTCACCATGAAATTAAATCAAGTCTGAGTTTATTCTCCCAGTTGGTCCCGCTGAAATAAAAGCAACAGCATTTAGCAGCCTTATTTGTCCTGAGACTGGCTAAGCTGTGCTGTGAGCTGTTGTTAACTCTTTCCAGCCCTTTTGGGAGGTGCAATAGGTTCAGAAAACCCCAGACTAAAGTGGCAGGTGGGTGGGTCTGTACACTGTAAGATACATAATATATAAAAAATGGGGAAAATGCCACAGCCTGCATGCCTGTGGCAGACTGTGCTTAGTCAAGCTTTGTCCTAAGCCCAAGCTGAAGAGTGCTGGAATCCAGGGCACAGGGAATGTTTCTATGACAGTTTTGGAAAGCCCTGATCCTCAGCAGGACACTGCTTTTAACCTCTGCCCCAGGGAAAAAATTGCCAAGGCTTTGGGAGTTGGAGCACACAGGTGTGAACTAGGTAGTGGTATGTAGTTGTAGTAGTTTATCACAGGGTGAAGAACTTAGGGTTTTAGGATTTTAATATGAGAGTGAATAGGGGAGAAGATGGAGGATTTTGGGCATTGTCTCCTCTCCTTCTTGTTCTTCTTCCACTCCATTTTCTGTAGGACTGGTGACACAAAGTCATCGGTTAGAGAAAGCAGTAACACAGGTGTTACGTGTGTAGATTAATAGAAGTTATTGGGAGAGAAGTAAAAACAAGATACATGTTAGAAAGTAATCGGGCTGATTAGCTCTAAAAGTCCTTTATTTGGGGTGTTTGGAGGCCATTTTGCTCCATTTTGGTCCATTTTGTGCCTTGTTTCTCGTACGCTCAGTCTGGTGTGCAGACGGCATCCTGGACTTAAGATAAGAGAAAAATAAACAACATCCTGAAGACCAAGAAACAGTGAGTCCTGCTCGTTTTTCATCCCTGGCAAAGAACTCACGAGAGGGAACCTCCTCCAAAGGCCCTGGGGGCAGGTTCCCAGCCGTGTGGGGACCCACCAAAAAAAAAACCCCACAGAAGAGGTTCTGCCTAGGGAGGGCATTTAATCAGGAATGTGGCTTGGTTCATTTATATGGCTGTTGGAGGGTCTGCTGCTCTAGAACATTCTAGGATTCATTTCTTCTGAATGAAGAATGAATGAAGAAGAAATGAATGCTCTCATTCATTCCTCAGAGGCAGCAGCTGCAGCAGTAACCTGGTCTGAATACAAGAGTGACTGAATAGTAAAATTAACTAAGCAAAAAATTCTGGTTTTGGGGTTTTTTTTTTGAGATTTTTCACAAAAAAAAAAGGAAAGTTGAGTAAATGCTGCTGGGAAAAAAGTTACAGATATGTGTTAAAAATTTTTTTTATTTGATGTATTTGATTTATATTTACAAAATTTTTGCAGTCCTTTAGCGAGTAGGAGTTTTTACAGGAAAAAATATCTTTAGTCCATGTTCAATACTTGCAAAAGTGAAGCTAAAATGCCTTTTCAGGAAGCATTTAGACCTGGAATTCTTTGATGTCTAGTAACTTACAGAGAACTGGGATCAGGAATGATGACATATGACTAATGTGAGGCAAATGGCAGCTTCACTTGTGGACCAGAGAGTAAATATAATCCACAGAGAGTGTTGTAACATCTTTAGAAACATGGAACAACTTGTGGATAGATCTGCCTCTCTGCCTAAATCCTACACACACGAAGAAAAGTGCACTCATCAGATACATTATTGTTCTGAGTAATTTTAATTTGTTTTTAAATAAACAATAAAAGTCCTTTTATTGAGTTGATTCAAATATCCTTACACAGGCAGTGCTGAAAGAAAAGCAAGATATAGTCAGATGTTGGGGACCATAAAATCACAGATCATTTGTATCACTCAAGATAGAACTCAAAACCTGACATCAGTGAAGCCAGTAGCAAATTTCTTTTTGCTATGCCACTCTTAGAAGGGGGTTTTTAAATAGAAAAGATATTTGATTGTGCACAGAGGGAACATTCTAGTGGTATCATACTTGCTAAAATATTCCAGACTGTTATGTAGTAACATTCTTTTTGAAGAATGGAATATTTTAAGAATATTCTATTTGAGTGGAAATCACTCAAATTAAAACTGACTTCATTTTTTAAAAAATACACTGTAAGATACATGATAATATATAAAAAATGGGGAAAATATACTTCATAAAACACAAAAAATTGCTACCATAAAGCAAGTAAGATTTTTTTCAGCCCAATGTGCTGTTTTGCTGCCTCTGTTTTCCATGCTAAAAATCTTTGTTTCTCATTTTCAACCAAATTTTTGGTTTATGTCATGACTCCTCAGGAGTGTCGAGAGGAAGTTTTTATGCAAGACAGTGGTTTCTGAGATTTATATGACAAGCCTGGGTAAAATTCAAATTACTCTGATTTAATCCATTTGGAGCTGCTGCACTAAATCACTGTAGCTGTTGCTGACATTCCAGCCCACAGAAACCTGGAAGCTGATGATATAAGTTTATCTGTGTATCTACAGGTGAAAACTCAGGCAGCCTTGAATTGCAGTAAGAGGTGTTTGCCTCATTCTGAATATATTTGGGGAAAGAGCAGGGGCTGCTTCTTTGAGCACCCTGTGAGAAGTCTAACTGTGCTTTTCCTCTTGAAATAAATTGTCCTCAAGGTCATGCTATCTTTCAGAATACACAGTAGGAATTTTCCCTTTTTTTTTCTTTCCCCACTGACACAGGCCACAACCTTATTTATTCAAGAAATACACATCAGGGAGCCAAATATTCATAAATTAGCTACTGCTGCAGTGAGCATCCACTTGACAAGCCTGCAGCTGGCCTCAGCCTCCTGACGGGAGGTTCCAGTTGGGAACCTGGAATTCTTGAGGTCACCCTATCTGTGCTCTCTCCTGTTTGAGGGAACCTCTGACTTTCTAGGCCAGGACTTGGCTTACAGGTAAAAGCAAATAGAAAATGAAGAAGTCTTTAGGCAGCTGTATAAATCCTTTTGACACGGCTTTGAGTAAATGAGCAACGGCAGCATCAGCCTCTTACCATTCTGATGCAAATGTTGCATCTGCTGTTATTTATAAATAAACTTTGAGGTCTCAGCCATTCCACTTTAAGCTGATTGTGTTACGGAACAATTGCAAGATCAACAATGTCTAGAATTGCAATTAAGGGTGTGAATTTTGAGAAATAGTTCATAGAAGCTACTTGCCCTGTGGGCAAAGAGACAACTGTGGATCCTGAGTTGTCAGGCTGGCACCTGATGCACCTTTCAGCATCCATTACAAGGACTTAAAAATTTATATAAAGAAACAGAGAAAAAAAGCTGTGTTTCATTCACATCAACTGCCACGTGATACTTTGACCAAGCAGGGTTTAGATCCCATTTCTCTCTGGGTTATGCTGTATGGATGTTGTGAATAGGAAATGGAAGTTTCTGGGGGCTCTCTGTAAGTCACCAGATACAGACTCAGGAACTTGACTTGCAGCATTTACCTGCCACACAGGATTATGTACAGAAAGCTTTTGGCTGGAAGAAGTATGGTGAAATGTCAAGGTTTAGTTCTGTTCCTGAGTATATCCTCTCTGGCAGCTGCACTGAAGTGCAGCTATTGAGCCTCCCACAGTGTGCCACAGTCACAGCCCTCTCCTTCCAGTACAGAGAAGAGGGCAGAGGCAGACACATTAAACATATTTTTCTCTTTAAAACCATTTTCATCATTTTATTTTTGGATGAACCAATAAATAAAGAACTCTATTAGGATAAACAGAGTGCTTACAACAGCTATAATGCACACATTAAAGTGTGCACTGGAACAGGAGGTTTGAAATATTTCCATGTTTCATAATAGAGCTTTAGTCAGTTCTGTCATCACTGTGCTGAGCCAGATAACGTCTGGGAAGGAATACACCAGAGCTTCCCTGTCCTGTTTTGGGATAGAAGTGACAGGGGTGCCAAGTTTGAGCAGGTGGAGGGAAGTTGTTGCTGTTAGAACATTCCTGAGCCTGAGTGCAAGTGAGGTGAGGGCAGCCCGGGCGCGGTGCTCCGAGAGGCTCTGGACACAACTGCAGCTCATTGCAGTGGCCATTACATCACAGGGAGGGCAGCTGGGGAATGAAACTGCTGCTTGGGCTGGGATTGCTTCCAAAACAATACCAAGTTCTTATTCTCTGTCCTCTCAGTTATACCACCTGTGTGCCTGGGAAAAGCGAAGCCTGCTGAACAACTCCGGTAAATTGTAGGTGTGGAGTGAAATGCCTGGAGAGTTGAGAGGATAGGCAGTGCCAACCCTAGCCACTACCTTATTAAATTTAAGATGAAAGGCCTCAATCTCTTCAGTCTCTCTTCAGACAGCCCCAGATTAAAATTTTTGGAATCCTGCAAGCTGCTCGGCTTTGCTCAGGAAAGTTAATAACAATTTCAAATACCTGCCTTGTGGTGGAGGGACCCCTGACAAAAGTAGGTGGTTGGAACAGATGCCAGATCAGGAGTAAATCAATTTCAGGATGGCATAACTTCTTCCAGTTGTGAAGTGTCTTGATCTTGATCTCTCTTACATGCCCTGCAGAACTGGCGAGTGAAGAGAAAAGCCAACCTCCAACTTTTCTTTGTGTTAGTGGATATCCTGCTCAAATATGTACAATTTTTTCTTTCTTTCCCGCATTAGGTTCATCAGCTGCTATTCAAAAGCATCTCCTACTTAAGGGTCTCCACTGTGTAACTCCCCTAAATGTTGCCATATTATCACACTACTATATGATTCTGTTGTAATTCCCAACTTGGATAACCTCTGCTGAAACAGGTCCAGAGTCAGAAGAGAAAGATTTTTTTCCTTTTCTTAAGGAAGACAACTTCTTAATACCTGTGAGAAGTAAGGAAGAAGGTGAATTTTGAATTGTTTTCCTCCCATCCCCTTTTCAGCCATCCATGCCAAAGGAGAGCCCAGGGAAGAGCAGCCTCCAGTGTACTGTGTCCTCTAAAAGGTCTCTCCTGTCACCTCTCCCTGCTCAGGTCAGCACCAAAGCTAATTTGTTTTTGCAGTTCCATGTGGTCAAGGCTGAGCACTCAGAGAAAAATTCCTGATCAGGGGCAAGCATGCTTGCTAATGAGCAAGCTGATTAGTCAACTTTTCAGAAACACTGCTTAAGCTAATTGTAGAGCTCTGAGGTAATGGTTAATTTTTGCCAGAAAAAATAATCTTCTCTCTGGCACAGATTTGATGTGATCTACCTCAGCTGTATCTTGCACTGAGATGGGAGGGCCAGGAGATGTGAGATGTGTTTCTACCCAAGAGTAAGGGGCCTGAGCAGAGCTTGCACCCTCTCAGCAGCACGGACATGAGTTCCCTGCTAGAGTAGCTCGTCCCAAGTTCAGGGCAGATGCTGCCCCCAAAATGTTACCTCTCCTGGAACAACCCTTGGAAGGGGAAAAAACATGTCACCCATTACCAAGGGAGTACTAGAAGATCTTCTCCCATGTCTCAGTTGTGTAAGTTGTTAAAAAAGTGTTAGTCTTTTCTAGAAACATAGAAATATCTGAGCTCTTAGATTATGAAGACTGTGTCATGGCCATGCTCCCATTTCTGTGTTCAGTTCTCCTAGTCTGGCTTTATATGTGCAAGAGAAGTTCTTTCAGAAAATATCTAAATACGTCTGCTGCTCTTGTTGCAAGGTGATTCAATTTTGAAAATAAGTTTAATTAAAAATGGAATAAACTAGATAGAAGGAATCTAGTCCTCCTCTACCTGCTGTGCCTCCCAAACCTGAGATCATTCTCATTAGAGAGTCTGCTTGGGCATTTCTACTCCCCATGTGCAAAGTGCATTTTCTCTTCTGCTCAGTCTGACAAGGTATTTGCATCTTGTGCTAAACAAGTGAAACAAAGCCCTCTTTGAAGTGCATAAAGCCATTTATTTCAAAGGGGAACCATGGAGTGTGGCATGTTGGCAGTGCACTTGGCTTGAATTTATCTTGAAATGCCGAGATGTCTTTTGTGTGTTTTTATAATGACATCATTAGCACCTCTGAAGACTATTTCACTATCTTCCAGGTAGAAATTCAGACAGAGAGGAATGGAAGTGAATGGAAGACAGTCAGGTACACTGCACAGGCTAATTTTCTTGACCCAGCAGACCAGCAGTAGCACCAAGCCCTGGGAGGACAGAGCTGCCTAGCAGTCTGCTTCACCCACAAGCACCACATGCTTTACCCACAGGCTATTTCTTGTACATACATAAGGGAAACTCCCTTAAAACAGTCACTTCCTTAACCTTCATTAAGGCCCTCAGTAGACTCATCTTTGATGCCTGCAGATCCCTGCCAGCTGGCAATGCCTGGCTGTTGCTGAGCAGAGAGTTCTTCATGTGTAATGCTGCTTGCCTTTCCACTTCCTCCTCCTCCCTCCCCGCGAGTCCGTCTCCTCCACCTGCTGCATCTTGTTCTAATCTGGTTTGTGAGCACTTTGGGTCAGGGACTGTCTAATTTATAGCGTGTCTGCATGCCCCCTAGCACTAGGTAAAAGCTATTAATTCACATCACCCTATACTTAGAGAAAGTTTTATGGGATCAATAGAGCTGTGCTATTAATAATACAGCTAAAGTGTAGTAACTTCATACTGTGCATCACCTCAGAATAGCCCCACAACCTATTATAGAAAGAGAGTAATTTCCTCAAAGCTCTGGCTGTAACCAGACCTGGTTTTAGTTCTCCACTAAAGTATTTGTTGAACCTGAGAACCCTTGTCACAAAGACAAACCAGGCTGGGTGTGGTGCTGGCAAAACTGATTTGAACTTGAAGAATTTCAGAAATGCTAGAAGTGTGAAGGAAACTTTCTCTTCAAATTACTATAAGATTGCATCACAACTTATTTTAAAGCTTTCTTAATTTCTGCCTCAAAGCTGCAGCTCACATTTAGAATTTCTGCAGCATCCTTCAGTTTAAAATTGATTAGCAATATTTGCTCAAATGTTTCACCTGAGGTTTTTTTTTTGAAAATTCCTACACAGGTGTTGACTGAAGAGAAGCAGTAAGAGTAAAGTGGCAGCTGCTCATTGACAGTCTTGCTCTGCTTCTTTCGACCACAGGGTTGCATGTGGCTGGCAGTGTGACATTCCTCCTTGGTGTCACACTGCTGGAGCCTGGCTCCTGCTCTAGAGATGGGTGTGCCCTGTGAATGCTCCAGGCTACTGCAGGGCCCTTGGCAAGTGGTCACACTGGTGCTCATGGCAGAGGGGCAGTCCCTGAGTATGAGCTGGGAGCTTTCACTGTCACTTGGCCACAAAGAGCAGCAGCAGCAGCAGCTTTGAGCTGGGGAAGGTCCTTACCATCCAGGCACCAAGAGAGCTGCCATTGCACATCTGTGGTTTCAGGCTACTTGTCATATTGACTGGTGCTATGCAGTTGTGGCTCAATATCCTCTCATCTTGGGTTATTTTCTGCAGACTGCCAAAGGCAGTGTCTTGGTGTGATGTTATATCCATGCTATTAAGCATATGTACCCTGAGAGAGTATCACAAAATGACATCCTGTCTTGGGGTGACTTTGTGATGATGAGTCTATTCCCTGATCATCTGCTTTATCCCAAAAATGGTTGCTGTAGCTTGAAGGTGGGTCCAGGGGAGCCTTGGGTTTTTCAAAGCCTCAATCCCTATTTGGTGTGCCATGTGGCCTGGGGTTTTTTTTGCTTTGCTACCTTGGTGTTTTGTTAGCTTAGGCTAGAAGTTTTTTTCCGTTTTCCTGGCCTTGGAGACGCTGCAGCAGCAATCTTTCTGAGGCTTTTTCAAAGTGAACTGGACAGCTTGGTTTTGGTCCAAGGTCAGAGACCAGGGGGAGAGGGAAAGGGCCTCTCCATTTTGGCCCTAGGTCTCAGAAAAAGCTGAGCCTGTGAGAGAAAAGCACACCAAACCCACCTGCTTCATCTGCTGTGAACGGGGGACCAACACCAGAGGTTCACCAGGTTCCCATCTGCTTGCCTGAGCTGCTGCTTGAACCTTCTGTTTTTTGAGGTTTTTTTCCTCCCTGACACAGGAGCTGGCACCATCTTTCCCTCCATCATGTGGCTGGCCATTGTGGGGGGTTTTTTTGTTTTTTTTTTTTTTTAAATTTCTCTGGCATTTTGGTTTTTGGTCCCAGTGTGTGTGCAGGAGTAGGGAGGTACAGTCTGACAGTTCAATATCTAGCATTTATTTACCTTTTTTTCTCCCATGCCATGTGGGCATTCTGTCAATAAACATGTGGGTTTTTTTCACTTTCATCCACTAGTATTAATTTCTTATTGGTGGAAAGGGATTGTTGGAACCCTTTTTTTTAGAGGAAACACTCTGGAATGAGTGTTTTTCCTCCTAAACTTGTCTCCAAACCAAGACACATCCTCTGAGCAGTGACTTCTTAGACAGCCCAAACAAATACATGAAAACACAGTGCTGTAGAGCTTTTTAAGGTGATGTTAGAGCCCAGACCTTGGGCAATGTGCTCCCAGACTGTCCCACTTAAACCAGGAAAGGATGCTGCATGCAGTTATACAGCTGCACTGCTGTAAATCCAGGAGGTGGGGATGAGCTATGTGTGCAAGGAGCTACCTTAATGCACTCTAACAAAAAGGCATTTGTCCTTTGCTTTGCCTCCCTTGAGTAAGTCCCATAAAGCTTTAGCAACATCTGTCTGAGCTTTTCCAGCTCTGCCAGTGGCCCTTGGGGAGTTTGTGATTGCTGGACAGATACCTGCTCCCCTGCAAGGCACTGCACACACACGGGGGTCTGAGAAGTCCATGCATATTTGTACACAACTGACTTTCTGCCAGGTGATTTTCATGTCAGAAAATTCCATCTTGCTTAACTGTAACCTCACCACGACGAGGAAGTAGAAACACAAGCTTGGTTTGATGTTCCTACACATGCAATATGATTTGCTGTCTTGGAGAAACATTTTATTGGTGGAACTTCCTTCTTCCTTCTTCCTTCCAAGGGCTTCAGAAGCTCTTGGCACAGCTTTGATATCCAGCCTGGAGAGTCAGGGGCACTTTTGAGAGAGGCAAAAACGACGGCAGAGCCCTCGAGCTTGCTCTTCCTTCTGATGCTAGACAGCCAAATAAAAGGGAAAAGAAAGCTGGGGGGAGTTCCTTTATGTCCTGACTTCAGAGATCATGAGAGTGGGTTTGTTTTGGCATCGTTTACAATAGAACTGGGAATACCTTAGCAGTTGACTATTGATTTTGAATGTGTAGTATAAACAAATGAGTCTTTAAAAATCAAGGGGACATTTATCCTGTGACCATTGCTGCTACGTTTTCCTCAGGCATCGTCACCTCAAGCAAGTTCATGGTGTGAAACACTGTCTCTGCTGCCTGGGATATGTTACACATCAGCTGCAGCTGATGCCTGCACCTAGCTATGCATACCAGCTGCAAGTGTAATTCATCTTTAATAGTATATTTATGATTCAAACTGGGTCTTTCTGTCTTTTTTTTTTTTTCTCAGGCTACTTTTAAATTGCTCAGATGGCAGGGCATTCATTATTTCCACTAGATGACTACATTGTTTTGTTCCCTAGTAGATGTTTCAAAAAGGAGTGTAGTGGTTTGCTGTCTACTGAAAGTGGCTAATTAAGGATTGTATTTCTCAAATTAGTACTTGGAGCAGTTTCCCTGGACTGTCATGTGAAGAAAATTGTAATTATTCTAGTAATTTTCCCAAAAGGTGAGAAAGCTGTAACATAATGCCAACTTTCCCTGTATTTTCCTATTGGTGAAGGTTGTTGGTAGGTAACCCTTGACTTGTGGTCCAATTAGTCTATGCTTCAGGAGTGTCTTTTGGAAAGTGTGTGTATATACATATTGTACATAAAATATTTTATTTTTAAAGGTGAACACACTGTATGCCAGCTGAAGAACATACATTCCACTTAATGTTATAGAAATGTGTTGGGAACAAACTTGTTCAGAAGAAAAGTGTGGTGTGCTGGTGACGGAATAATGATTAATGTGTTGGCAAAATCATTGTTCTTGGGTAAAATCACTCAGCAAAGAACTACTGTGTTTAAGAACAGTCTTAACAACAGAATAGATAGATCATACTTTGACTTGCATTATCATTATGCTGATGACTGCTTTTCTTCTCACATTTTGTGATAAGAAAGCCACTGTGATCCAACCTCTGAAGTGTCCACACTGTCTTTTAAAACATGAACTAAGACCCATAATTACGCAGAAATTCAGTAAGTTTTTACAGCAAGTTTCCACTTCATTCTACACTTTATTATTTATCATGAAAAACCCTTTCTCTCTGATCTGTATGTTTTCAGACACTCTGAGTGACAGCCTTCTCTTGAAAACAAATAATTTCCTCTGTCACATGAAGGGAAAATCCTATGGGGAACTTCAGGATAAGCAGGACTCCTCCCCAGCTGTGCCCTTCTTTTTTTGAAAAACAAAACATATTTCTTTAAACAAAATGGTAACACTTATACTCCTAATTCTGCTTACCTCCTGGCCTGGGCTTTGTAAATGTAAGTGCAGATTATGAATGCATGTGCAGTGTCTGATATTTCTAGGAAGAATACTTTATAACTGAAATCTCTCTTCTCCTGGGGATGAAAGCAAAACAAATTTAAGGATTAAATCACACAGAGGTATAATCCCCAAGGGAAACTTACTTTAGTTATTATGATTATATTACGATGTAGGCTTCAGTACAGCAAAAGCTGTGTGAATACCATTTCAATGGGGAATAATTTTTAGTCTTACAGCCTATAGTACATTATAATGCATTTCTGGAAGCTTGATGAATCGTAACTGCAATTCTCAGACATCTTTGCTTTCTGATATTCCTAACCTTCTCTTCTGAAAGAGAAAGGAAAAGAGCATGAGATTCATAAAAGAAAAGCTTAAAACAATTTAGTTAGACAAGTTTTAATCATGCATTAATTACATGTCCCTATATATGCTTCATGGTATGCAGTGTTCATGCAGTTTATGGAAAAATAACATTTCAGAGAGTCTAGTGCTGCTTTTTTACTGGTGTAAGACCTGAGTGATCAACCCAAGTCAGCTTCTGTGCTAGTGCTGGGGAAGTAACCTGTGCAAGGTGTGAGATGTGGGAAATGAGCTCCTCCTGCACACAGGGGCTGAATGCTTTAACATAATGCTTTAACATGCTATTGCTCACATGGTGTGCCTTGAGGCAGCAGATCAACCCCCAGAGCCCCCTGTAGACCCAATACTGGAGTACAGGACTGTACTCAAAGCTGTGTCAAGACTCTATTTTGCATCCCACTGTGCCCAATAAAGGAAATCTTCAACTCAGCCATTGGGAAACAGAAGTTCGCAGTAATTTCAAATTACTTTTTTTTTTTTTTTTGAGATGCAACAGAAACTGGTCCTGATGTTTGAGTGAATATGCAGTAGACTAGCTAAAAGTAAAACAAAATGATATGGTCACAATATAGCAAATGCTCCAAGTCCCATAAACAATAACTGGCAAGCCACTGCTGTCTGCTGGTGTTTAACAGCACTGTACCAGGGAAGAGCTGCACATCCTTCCATATCAACAGTGAATGAACTACACCAGAACACTGCTGTTTGGTTGAGTATTCTGGTTTCCCATCTACACAGCCAGATCCTCATTCTGCCACACATACCATCTAATTCCACTGTTTGTGTGTACCAAACAATACAGTGTTTATAGATGCTTAACTAAAGAAGAGATTAAATTACTAGCCCAAAGTCACACACAGAGTCCCTCAGAGTAAGAACATGAGCCCAGGTCTTCAAAACCCATGTCTGGTGCCCTTACCATGAGATCAACCTTCCTGTGAAGACTGAAAATCCATACTGGTTGCATTGTTGCACTGTATACAGCTGCCTCTAGAACACCGTGCTCTTTACAGAGCACTTCATTACCAAGAAGGTATTGATTGACACATTGGAGGGAGTTCAGAGAAGAGCAACAAAAATAATTAGAGAGTGAAGAGATTGACTGGAAAGATTGATTTAAGGGGGGAGATTAAGTGAGATAAATATGTATAGCTTGGCTCACCTGCAGCACGGTGCATAAGTCCACAAATATTTAAAAGGTGTAAACAATCAGGAGGAAGAACTACCAATACTGGTCCAGTCTATTTGTGATTTGGTGGTGCCACATGCTGCTGTTGTACAGAGCTTTCTCAGCCAAAATCCTGCCTCTCAGCATCCTCAAGGGAAAAATGGTTATTGGGTCATGGGACCAGAGTGACAGTACAACAGGATTCTCTTCTGGGCAATGGCAGCCACTGGGGACGGGGCAGAGGTGTCACTTAACAGAGTCAGGGATGCTGTCCTGCCTAAGTTTGGAGGGTGTTTCCTGATCTAGAACAGCAGGACTCATCCCAAATGTGTGATACACTGTAGAGCAGAGACTGTAGTTAATACCTTTGTGTCAGGTAATGTCAGTTGCCATGGTAACTATGATACTTGATTACTGTGGCATAGCACAGCAGGAAAACAAAGATTGTGGAAGTTCTTAGTGAGTCTGGATTGGACCATCCCAGCTTTGATCAACCATAGAATGAGTTGGAAACAAGCTACTTCAAATAAGTCCTAAAATAACATTTGAGATTCAATTTTTTTTCAATGAGAAAGTGGGTTTCCTAGTAATAATAAATCCTCCATGACCCTGTGGCTTTACTAGTTTCAGGTGACATTTAGTGGCTGCCATCAAATAATCCTGGTACAGAGCTTACTGGATGTCATTGCTTATCCAAGAAAATTTCCTCATGATTCTGTGAATACAACAGGCATGCCTTTTTGTTGTCCTTGTAGCAGGACAGGGCTGATGTCCCCATGTGCTGAGGCAACCAGGACCCAGTTGTGCCCACTGGTGCTGCTGCACAATAAATAGATCAGGATGGGGATGGGGGAGGACGTTGTGTGAGATGTGCTTTTTTCAACAGCACATCATTTTGCAGAGGCAGAATGTGCTGATCTGTGAATTTATGCCTGGGAATTAAAGATATCTACAACAGAATCACATCGATGTGTGCAGCTGTGAGGAGATGCTAATGCGTAGTTGCATGTACAGAACTTTTTTGGGTGAGCTCCCCTGCCCTCCTTTTCTTCCTGTGCAAGTAAAAGAAAAGCCACAGCTTGTTCTCCCATTACAACCACTGGCTTGTACATTCCCCTTTTCTTTTCTTTGCAGGCTCTGTTTGTAGTTATACAGTTAGGTCTCCACAGAGTAATTTACTGGCTGAATCTCTCCCAGAATCCAGCTTGAAACCAAGCTGTAAAAACAGCTGAGAGTGTAAATAATTCATGCAGACAATATGACTTTTTTATGTAAATTCGGTGCATTAACCCTCTATTATAATGATGGACGACAGATATGGGCGACGTTGCCTTGGTAAGAGCTAATGGATGGCCGCCATAAATTCACTGCACATTTTATTGTGTTGCTGGAAATTGTGCCTTCAGGCAATGCTGTTTACTTTTATGTAAAACTCAGGGTTCCCTAAATATTACAAATATTTTACATCCGACTCCTCAGCATTTGGGCACAGCACACAAATCAAGCTTTCTTCATTTGAGCTGTAATTAAAGGTTTGGGTTTTTTTCAGGGACAATTATCTAAAACTATAAAGAGAAATATGTTTTCCCTTTTAGATGTTCAGTCATTGATGTATTAACAAAACCTTTGAAAAAAGATATTAAATAACTGCAACATATAACTTTGCATTAGGCTATATGCTGTATGCATACATAACAAATTTGGAAATAGTTTCTTGTTACTGGTTTTTATTTTTTACCATTTCTTGTGCTTAGTTACACATAAAAGATTCTTTTTTTCCCCACACATATGCTTCTCTCTATAATTCATATCTGTTTTATCAGTGTAATTCTCTGAACAGTGTCCTTGAGGAATTCTGTCTCTCAGTAAACATGGCAACTTCAGTTCATTTCAGGGAATTTTAAATAAAGAATTCCTGGTTACTTTTTGTTTCCACATGTTACTGTTTTGTACAGACTGAAGTAGATTGGGATGAGACACATGATTTTTCTCAAAAAAAACAGTCTCAGCAAAACAGAAACTTACTGTATATACTTAAGTATAGTATTTTCTTTATAAGTTTTTAAATACATAATTATTATTGTAAGTATACAATTAATCCAGCTTAATAAAACATTCAATTTAGTCTCATAGTACACTGTGGCTTTGGAAGAAGAAAGCAAGCAAAAAGCAGCCATATGTAGAAAAGGATCCTACTTCTTCTGAGGGTGTGAACAGGATCTCATTCATTCATAACCAAGGGGGGTCATGCCCAGAACAATGGCATGTTTGTCCCTTGGCATGTTTGTCCCTTGGCATGTTTGTCCCTTGGCATGCTGGCCAAACACCACTTGGCCAGAGGGCCCCGATGACCAGAGCAGTCTCTGGGAAAGCACCTGTGTGAGAGGTTATTGAAACCTCTACTGGAATTTCTGAGGGACATCTCGTAGATCGGCAGTGATAAAAGCATGTTCACTCACTCTCCTTTCAATGGAATATGCCAGTCTGGGCAGTTTTGTTTCAGTGATAAAAGCATGTTCACTCAGTCTTCTCCTTTCAATAGAATATGCCAGTTTGGGCAGTTTTCTTTTGATATCTCTGTGAAAAAAAATGCTGCACAAAGTTGACTAGGAGTGACCACAATTGAGCTAGCTCCAATAGAAATGCATGACACCTTCCAAAAGAGCCCAGTTCCCTGGGGACTAAAGAGAAGGCACACTGTAAGAGAGGTAAAAAAACACTGAATAGGAGGGGAATGCAACAACTGTGTGGAGGGGAAAGGGCTAACAAAATTAATCACATGTAGTATTAAGTACAGCCTAGCAGTTTAATTACACATAAACCTATTTAATAATTGGGTTTATTTTGTATCCTGGCTAAGCGTGCTCCTTTCAACTATATTAGGAATGTCACAAGATAAAAGGACAAAACCTATTACCAAGGGCATTTACTTATTCTTACTCTTCAATATTGACTGAGACTCCTAAATTTGGACTTTCAGATTTTGCACTTTATTCTTCTGACGTGCCCTGACGTGCTCTACTGCCCTGAAGCCACTTTGCAAAATTCATAGCAGCTTTCACATGCTCTGATGCTTCTTGGGACCAATTCAATATCGAACAATAGATGTGTGTGCAGTAGAGCCAGGAAATGTTACACAGGAGATCATAGGCTTATTCCCCAATAACATTTTGATTTGTAAAGTATTCCACTACACAAAACACACACAGGAGACAGCATTAAAAAGCATTAGAGACCATAGCCAGCAAGACAAAAAGGTGTCTTAAAATACAGATTGACAGCAAGGCCTGGGATATAAGCAGGACACACTAAATAATGAGTGAAAATGTTACAGAAAGAGTTTTCCATATTTTACATTATTCAGCCATTTAACAAATCTCTCCTGGGACAGAATTTGGCCTTCAAAAAAACCAAACCCTGACTTCTGACTTTTCTTTTCCCATTGTTTAAAATAAAGGTGTTTTTGTAATTCACACATCAAGAGAAGGCCAGTTTTCCAGTCTTGTTCTTTGTCCATTGCATTTCCATGCAGAGCAGACACAGACATGGATTGCCAGGAGGAGTTATAGGGCAGGTTTGATCTGTTTGAAGGAAGTATGATCCAGGACATAACATCCACTGTGATCCCACTCTCTCCTCCTTATGTGGAGCAGACTATTCCTCTGGTTCATGCCATGCAGATCATAAGGCATCACACTGTCCAGGTATGCAGTTTAAATGTCAAATGTCCTGAGCTCTTGAATAGTAGTTTATGGCTGTCACCCTGTCATGGATGGTTTGCTTCTGTGGAATTTGTTGTAAGGATTATAAGACTTTGGTTGCATGGGGAATACAGCACTTTGTTTCCTGAGCTGCTGTGCCAGCTGTGTCACTGTGTATCTCAGAGGTGATAAAACAAAAGGGAAATGTATTTTGAGATGGAAGCAGAGCTTGAAAGCATACAGGCTGCCTTGTAGGATTATGAAGAGAACATTTCTCTTCCTCATGATGAACACCTCCCTGGGTCAGTCCAAACACAGTTACAGATTGCTGCTACTCAGAGTCCATAACAAGCCTTCCCTAATTTCCTCTAGAGCAATAATGTTCTTATGTTCTTTGTTGAACCATGGCTTGTGTTGGAAGGGAGCTTTGAAAACCATCCAGTCAGACACTGCTGCCATGGGCAGGTACACCTTTCACTGACACTGCAATAGATTTCACAAAGAACTTGTGGATGCCCCATCCCTGGAAGTGTTCTGTTACTTTAGTGTGCAACACGAAACGCGGAGACACAGCCGAGAGAAGGCAAAGAAGAAGTAAACTTTATTTTGGTTTTCACATTATATAGAGTTTAGAGAACGGCCATCGATTGGAAGGTGAAGTTACATTCTCTCCAACCACACTGGTCAGTGACAAAGTCCATCAAATCTTTCTCCTCCCAGGAGAAAGAATGAAAAACAAAAAGACAGTTAGAAAAACATGTGGATGTTTACAAAAGTACGGTGTGAGAAACTCCATCACAAGAATGAAAACATCAGAAGGCTGAAAAAATGAGAGCGACAGTGTTCAAGGCCAGGTTTCAAGCAACCTTGTCTGGTAGAACGTTGGAACTGGGAGCTGGAACTCCCAATTTAAGGTTAAGTAAATTTAAGGTTGTTTCCAACTCACACCATTTCTGGATTCTATGAACAGAATGCTCCACATACACTGTGTTTCACTTTGGTTAATTCAGGGTTCATGAAAAGAGGGAGGCCTAGATTGCCCACCCATTTCTCATGTCCAAATGCAGCATTGTCAATACAAAGATTTTTGTTAGCCCACTTCTTCTGCTTAATACATTTAAGTACTGCACTCTGCATATGAAGAATAGTGATGTTATCAGAAAGCATTCAAAAACATATGTTTTAATGAAATGTGTTGACAACTGCTGAAGTAAAGTTTTTGTTAAGTCTCAAGAGTTTATCCATGACAAGCAGTATTAATGAATTGAATTAATTAAAAAGCATTTCAAGATGAAACAGGACCTGTTCTATGTAAAATGCTCTATACATTAGACAAGCATTATGGAAATCACTGCTTTGTACTACACTGTAATGCAGCCATTTATAAAAGCTTCTCAAGATCCATGGATAGCAGTAATTTGGGTTTAGCGTGTCTTTGAAATTCATTGAATACAGCATGTGCTATTTAAAAGCATGAAATCTGGATGGTTACACTGCTATCAACATTTATTTGGCTTGGAGAGGGAAATAAGAGCTCAACGTTACTGGAATGAGTGAGTGGGCATGGGAAGAGGGTGAAACCATGGAGGACCTGGCCAGCCCTGGCAGAGGCTGGTGCTGACACTTTTAGGGAGCAGACTTGTCTGGCAATAACTCAGGGTCCTGAGCTGGCTTGAAATGGGAGTTGTTTTACTAAAAGTCATTTCTCATCTCTGCTGTTCCTCTGCCATAAACTCCTCTCCTTTATGGACCAGGCTTGTTCTTCACTGTGTCCTCTCCTTTTTGGGTTGTTTTTGTGCCCTCTCTAAGACTGATACCACCACTAGTGACCACTGGCATTATGAAATATCTGTATTCCATACCATGAATCACCACAATGGGCAAAATAATCTTATGAGGGTGTGCACTGTGTTTTGTGTGAGCTTCTGGCCATGGCCCTGAGAAGCCAAGCATGAGCAAGGGTAGTGCAGAAAGGGTAGGAACAAAGAAATGGGTGTCCTCTGGCAGCCAGGAGCAAAGGGCAATTCTACCTCACTGGGCCAAAATCAATCACAAAATGAGAGCTCTTGGCAGGAAACTTATCTCATTTTTCAGAGGGAAATATCTCATATTTCAGAGCGAAATGCCTGTTTGCACACAGGGAGAATTCTTACTTAGGTTGAGTTATGATTGTGACTTGGATTTGGATGAGTAAGGTAACAGTACCCACACACAGCACATTAAAACAATGTATCTTTAAAAGATTATTATGTAGCATATTCATAAATAAAAATATAAAGGGTGAAAGATGAGAAACTGGAAAACAGTATGATTTCATACAGGCATGGTGAAGTTTGTCTCACTTTGTGTGTCTCAACGTTTGGCTTGTAGGAGATTTCAAATGGATCCATGTTTATCTATCTGTTTTGGAATTCCTCTGGATCTTAATAAAGGAAATTACATCCTTCAAGGAGAACTAGCCAAAAATCTGTTGGTATATTTGAATTATTATAATATATTAATGCTCACAATTCAATCAGGAATATGGCTGTGCAGTAGAGAAGAAACACATCCTAAATACAAAATGAAGGTCAGATTCCTCAAGCAATGTACACAGATATTTAAAGGATGGTAATGTTAGCTACTTAGCTACTGCACATGCTTCTAAAAATTCATTTAAGACAGTGCTTGGAATGTCAGTAAATCCGACAGGTAGCCTCATTGGTTAGAAAAAGTGATCATTCATTTGGCCCTCAGTGCATTAGGAAAAGAACAGCCAAAATTGCATCCCAAAGTGCCTTGGGAGATGCATCCTCTAAGCAGGTATGAATCTGCTGTGTAAAAAAAAAATAAGAGAGCTTGTTCTGCTACTTCACTATAACATGAGCAATATGTTTGCACTTGTCACAGGTAACATTTGCATTTATTATCTGCATGTAGAGAACTTCTAAGCTTTCTTATACCTGCTAAACCGGCCCAGGTAGCATTTGGGCCTGACCAAAAGAAGTCTCTCCCCACAGGCTGGGTGCTGTGCTGCCTGCAGAGCAGCATCTGCAAAATGAGGTCTCGCATCTTCTGCTTCCCTTCAGACTCTGCTTGTCAACTGGATTCCAGGAAGGACCAAAAAGCCTTTTCTATGCAGCCATTTTTGAGGGCTGAAATAGCCTGGCTCCTCCTCAGTCTGCCCAGAGTGCCTGGCACACTCTGTCAGGCCGAGTGACCAGACAAGACCACGATATGCAGCACAGATGAGGTGATGGAAGTAAAAGTCTAACCTGCTGGGCAAAAACTGCTTGCTGCTGACTGATGGTTTACATTGAAGTGTCCCATGGTGGTGGTGGTGGTGGAAGACCTGTGTTTGTAAGAGCCATACATTGTGAAACTCTGCCCATGAGCTCAACTGAGCCTGGGCTCCCAGAAAACACAGATTTTTTTAACCAGATACTTGCATAGCCAAATTATCATCTCTAGGGTTACTTAACAGCTGAGCCTAGAAATCACTTGAAGATACAAAGATCAAGACAAATTCTGACTGTTTCCATTACCAGGAATATTTGCTAATTTTTAAATGATCAGCCTGTCTGCATACTGGTGTCTGTTTCTTCTCTGTTGTTTTTCCACTTAGCAAACTGGTTTTGCTGTGATTCAGCTCAGTTCTGTTCTGTTGGACTAGCATGTTTAAATCAAAATATCCAAATTTTTCCTAATCAAATTTTTACAGCATTTCAAAATCCAAATTGTGACTTGCTCTGTGCACAGGTGGGAAGGTAAATAAAATTGAAGAGGAAAACTTTTGCAGAAGAAACAGCAGTAAGAAGGGCAAATAGACATGGTGGTAATGGAATAAGAAATATTGCTTGCACCATTTCATTATAGAGAATAATAAACATCTTTAAACCAGACCAGATATGCTGTGATCAGAAAGAAGGGAAGAAAATTGGTGTTTGACTGCCTTATTGCCAGAAGCTCAAGATGGTATTGCAGCAGCCCTGAGACCCTTGGTCAGACATGATGCCTTGTATTTGCATTTACTTCTAAGAGTAGCAAAATTATTCTTGTTATTGGAAAATTATTTTCTGTGACTCTTGGGAAGGATGGCTGGCTTTGAAATAGTTTCTAAAATACAAATTGGGGAACAGTCTCATAATGCACTTGATGTTTTTTTGGTTGCAGCTGAGAATAGCATCTGTAGTAGTTAAATGAACATGAGTATTAATCAGTTCAAATGATGTAACTTACCCAGACTATGTAAAAACTGCTATTTGAATTATGTTTTGCAAGTAGTGATATTGTTGGACTTCACTCTGAAATCCTTTCTGAAACCTACACCTAATCCCAGGTAGAGTAATTTTGTACTCTCAGTTCTACATGCAGTAGAATGGTAATCAGAATTCTGATATCATCACTGAACTGCTTATAAGGCACTGGAATATAATGATTGTTAAATAAAAACAAAATAAATCCTTGTAGTCTTCTCCAAGGAGAAATTGCTCTATATAACAAGGCAGAAAGTAACACTTCAAAACCCAGGGCACCACCCAACCCTGCCTGTTTGAGATGGGGCACGTGGGCTCTCCAGACAGACACAGACTCTCTCATGCACATGCAATGCACTCCTGAGAAGAAGGAAGGCTGATCCCTTGCTGAAATACTGGCAGGGAGGGTCATGTTAGGGGCTGCTTCTTCAAAGGAGAAAATAAGCAGCCTCGCCACACAAACTTGAAGGTGAAGCACAGCAGTTACCAGTTCTAAACAGTCCACAGCCTCACAATAATACAACAAAAGTCTAGTCAGCCTTCAAAAGTGGGTGAAGATATTCATCAAACCTGATGAGGCTCCTATTAATTAGTGCTAAGTTGTTACACTTTTGTTACTATTCCTATTTTGAGATTTAACTAAGAAACCTAATGGGGCTAGTTCTGCACGATGTTAATTAGATATGGCAATTCCACTTACCCATACAGCCTCGGCACACAACCACCACACATCAATATTTAATTTAATTACTGATGTTGTGGTGCAAGTCACATCTGATTTAAGAGATAAATATGCTTAATTAATAATGAGATAAAACACATACAGTATGTCACCTTTTGTCATTTGAGCTTTATTAGATGCAGTAAAAGAAGACACACATGGACACTGGCGAGGCCATGACATGGTGCTCAGTGTCTCTGCATTAGCTTTGTCCTTGGATTTACCTGAGCTCACACTGCACTGTAAATATGACAAAGACATCTGCAAGTGTCAAGGGCACCCGCCTATGTTCATCATTTACTTCCATTTTTCTGCATAATTAAAAAATGGAACTTTCATCTTGGATTATACATAGCATCTACAGAAATTCACTCTATCAGGTTTGATCACAGTATTCTCATCTGTGTTGAATGTGGCCTGGTACAGAGGCTGGGTGTGCAAGAACTCTTTCTGCATCAGCATCCTTTGGCACTGAGCCTTCTTCCCATTGGCACTGGACATCCTCTGCCCAGAGCTTCCTGCAAGAGCCTGTGGAGAACGGTGGATATGATTGTTGCACCACGAGACAGAGTCCTGGAAAGGTGCATGCAGAAAGATTCCTTAGCACTTTGTAAAGCCTGGGGGGAGAAGAGGACAGACAGCCAGGCCTTGAGGCTGGTTATGATGATGAACCATATTAAAGCAGCTTCCAGGCAGGACTAGGTTCATAAAGAGCTTTGTGACAGGGGCTGACAGTCTTGGCCTCAAAGACTTACAGAGAAATTCAAAACAAATGGATAAACAGGTACCACACAACTAGTGCACCAGATCTGCTGAAGTAAAGGAAACTACTTCTGTTCATTTTTGATAGAAGATCAAAGCCTTAGCGGGTCACCCTCTGTTTGCAGTGTCCTCTGTAGGCCTGTGTTTCCAGGGGTTCACAAGCTAGCACTAGAAGTTTGTGTGGGTTAAAACTTGCTATGCAAGATCTTTACCTGGGGGCCATTTGGTTTGATGTGTTTGACAAAATTTTAAGAGCTCCTAAGTTAACTGTGCCAAACAAATAGTTTCCTACAAGCTGAGAAGGTTTTTGAAACTTCCTTCAGGGAAAATTCCCAGTTGGCAGAAAACCTGTGAAAGCAAAAGCAACTCACAACATTGTAACCTATTGAAACACACGCTGCTCTCAGATCCATTTGTGGTCCTTTTTTCTTTGTTATATATAACTATTCTAATAATATTGAGAGTAATTAACACAATGGGAACCTGTTGGGCTATCAGGAACCATTAGTGAAGGAGACCATCTCAGTATGGTCTGAAAGCTTCCCTTAGAAACAAAAAGAGCCAACCAAAAAATCCAGACTGGGAAAGCCTTAAGCTGTCCAAGCCTGCCTTAAAATCCACTCATCCAAAAGAAAACACTAGAGAGGGGAAGACTCCAGTCAGTGTTTTATTGCTAATAGGCAGGGAGAAATGGAAGTGCCAGTGATTGCAAGTGGGGGAGACTCTTCTTCAAGGATAATGAAATAGGACTGCTGTCCTTTTCAGCTCCGTGACCCGGTATTGTAGGTGGTCACCATGGCTGGCACTGTGACCTGTCGGTGTGAGGGATGTACTGCAGAGTTTCCAAAGGGTGTGACTGAGCTGTGGAATTCAGCTGTGCTGAGCTCACACCTTCTGTCAGCTGCCAGAAGTGGGAGAGGCATCCTGGGACCTGTTCCCTCTAATTACATTCCCTGGTCTTGACAAGTAAATGCATCCAGAACAGGAGAATGGGGGATGGAGGAATTTGTGGAACCCATAGTTCCATCAGCCAAACTGAACAGTGAGGAGTGGTGTGCTAGGAGCACTTTCCCCATGAGACCAGCAGCCTGCAGGAGTAGCTAAGAAATGTATGGGAGATGAGAACTAATCCTCTTTGAGAAGAACCTGTAATTTCCCCCCAGGAGAGAAACAGCTGGAAGGGCAGGTAAGAGCAGCACTGCCTCCAGCTCTGTCTGAGCATTCTGCTTGTGCAGGAACACTGAGGCCAAGCATCATCATATGTCACTCTATCGAGCAACACGAAACGCAGAGACAAATGCAGCCACACCTGAGAGAAGGCAAAGAAGAGAGAAACTTTATTTTGGTTTTTACATTATATAGAGTTTTGGAAACAACTATCGATTGGAAGGTGAAGTTACATCCTCTCTAACCACACTGGTTAATGACAAAGTTCATCAAACTTTTTTCTTCTCAGGAGAAAGAATGAAAAATAAAAAGACAGTTAGAAAAATGTGTGCATGTTTACAAAAAACAGCGTGAGAAACTCTATCACAAGAATAAAAACACCAGAAGGCTGAAAAGTGAGAGTGACAACCATAATGTACAGGACAGTGTGTGCTTATCTGAAGTGAGAATGGAGGAGATAATGGAACATCTCTCACAGTGACTGGCTTCCAGAGAATATGGAACAGGTTATATCAATGCCATGGGAATACCCTGGGTAGAGACAGGATGTGGTAGTTGTACCAGGATCAGTAACTAAAATGAAAGTGTACCATAAAATTAAGTTCTTGCAATGGAGATGCACAGGTTGAGGCTTTATCCTAATTGTGCTTAGCAATTGTATTTTTATGTGAGACACAAGATTCCCATTCCATCTTCCTTACAGGGTGCTTTGGAACATTCATTTCTTCCAGACTTATATTGTCATGGGAATGTTTTCTAGGTTCTCCTGTGGCAGTGTGGACTCTGTGTGCTATGAATTACACCCATGAGCTGAGAGGATTAGAAAACTGGCCACCCCTTCAACAGAGCCAAAGGCATGCAGGAAAATATTAATATTCTTGGTCTCTTCTTTCTTCTTCTTCCTTCCAAATTCATACCTGTCCTCACTGAGGAACAGCTGAGAACAGTCTGGCCCAGACCAGTGACTCCAGTAAGCACATGTAATACCCCTGGCACCTACATGTGTGAAATTCCCCTCTCCCTCCTCCTCCTGCACGGGGCCCATGGCTCTCTGTTATGGTGCAGCAGCAGCAGCCACTTAGCACAGGGAACTGAAGTACTTCTCACCTGCCCAGCCTGCCTGAGTCTCCTAGGCTTGCCTGTGGGATATGAACTCGTGTCTCCAGCTCTCCTTGTCATTCACATGCTTCCTTGAGGCTTGCTTTTGTATTAAAGTGCCTGAAAGTGGTCTCAGGATCCAGAAAGGCAGCATGTCACAGGTGACTACTAATAGCAATTACAGCAAACTAGGATATACACCTTCATGACATCCAGCAAAATAGGCTGAAGCAGATGAAAGATTAAAAACAGGCATTTGACAAGGAAATAACAGTCACCCCATCCTTTCAGTACATAACTGTGTCTGGCTGCTGCACCTTAGTGTACCTGCCCAATATTCTCCCCATTTTGGTCATTTATACTTGGACATGGTTTTGAGAAGCCACAACTTATTTAGAGCCCCTTTTCTGCAAATGAGTAGTTAAAAATGGTTTTTTCCAATGTTCATTATTTTGCACTTGTCTGTACTAGTAGGTAATGGAATTGTGTTGCAGAAGACTCACAGCTGGATATGACAGTCAGAACCAGATGTTCACACAATAGGCCAGACACAGCTGGTTCTCTTTAGCTGGCAAGGGATGTAGAACAAGTAAGTGCAGAGACAGCAAGCCTGAAAAAAATCTAAGGTAATCAAGCTAAATATGCCTGGAGTTTTAGGCCATCTGGAAGATTGCCAGAAGGCTATTTATTCTGATGTCTACACCTGCTGAATGGGAATGCTTTGTGTGAACTCAGAGCTTGAAGTAATACTGTCTCTCTCCCTTTTTCAGAACTCCACTCCCTCTAGGCAGTGTTTCTTGCTTGATAAATTGTGCTCTACAACTTAGGTTTGATTTAAAAAAAAAACCAAGAAACCAAACCTTAAACTTATTTCCTGGCTATTGATGAGCATAGCAGGAAAGCAGTGAGAACTGGAGAACAGAAAGGGAGCACAGTGCCACAGATTTCCCCTCAGAGAGCTGAAGTCTGTGGGCAGTGCAATCTGCTAGATATACTGAGAGCCACAGGAAAGATTTTCTTTGTCCCATTTATAGTGAGCTGGGAGAGCAATTCCCACACGTGCTTTTAGCTGCTGCTGTGTGCACGCTCACCTCTCTGTGCTCAGTGACAGATTGCTCCCACGAGGCCCCATCTGGCTCAGCCCTGCTGGCTGCAGCCTTCTCCTCACAGCCTAGCAGCACCTGCCTTGCTGTCAGCATGAAAGCTCCTGGGACTTGCATCTTACAAAAAGTTTTGGTGGTGATAGTGGTGGTGAGCAAGCTCCTACAGTGACAAACATTTGACTATAAGGCTATCTCAGTGCCAAGGGAGGATTTTTGGATAAACAAGCCCAAGAAGATAAGAGATAGAAGGACCACCCTATCTGAGAGCTGCTGACAGGGTAGAGGTCTCTGAAGACACTGGTTTCCCAAGCTTCTGTGCCTCTGTAAGGAAATGAGAGCATCTCACACATGAGACACCAGTTAAACTAAGGAGTGATGTCCACTGCCACAATAATAGGCTCTTATAAACACCCAAAAATCTGTCTTTTCTTCTATTTGGTTTTTACCAGTCCCTGATCACTGTACTGTTGCATTCAGTATAATTCCCTGAGGAACCTCGGGCTCTCACACTCTCCTCAGCAAGCAGCACCACCAGATTTTGCCACCTCTCTGCCCCAGTGTGTGCTGAGCAGTAACCCTGCTCTGCCTGACATGCAGAATATGCAGCTGCACTGGCAATGATTGTGCCCACTGCTGTCAGAACCATTCCTGGTGCTCACATGCAGCAAATGAGGATTTCTCTTTTTTTGTTCATGCACATGATAGTTCTTCAGGTGTTGTTACTGTTCTGTGCCAGCTTTGGTGGGACTAGAATTAATTTTCTTCACAGTAGCTCCTATGATGCTGCCTTTTGCAGCTGGGGTGAAAAGAGTGCTGATAACACACTGATATTTTAGTTTTTGCCAAGTATTGCTTACACAGCATCAAGGCCTTTTCTGCCCCTCAGACTTCTCCTCCACTGCGGGGAGGCTGGAAGCAAAGGAGAAGCTGAGAGGGGACACAGCTGACCCCAACTGACCAAAGAGATATTCCACAATATATGACACCATGCTCTGCAATAAAATCTGTGGGGAAGAAGGGAGAAGGGGGGACATTCAGAGAAATGGTGTTTGTGTTCCCAAGTCACCATGAGGTGTGCCAGAGCCGTGCTGTCCTGGGGATTGCAAATACCTGCCTGCCCATGGGAAGTGGAGAATGAATTCCTGGTTTTGTTTTCCTTGCACGTGCAGTTTTTGCTTTACCTCTTAAGCTGTCATTATCTCAATGCGTGAATTTTCACATTTTTACCCTTCTGATTGTTTCCCCCATCTCACTGTGGCGAAGTGAGTAAGCTGTGGCATGGTGCTGTGCCAAGGCTGAACCACAACATGTCCCAAAGGCAGGATCAGCTCAGCAGACTCTCTGTAAATGCACCATACTTCTCTCTCCATTTCCTCACCTTTGCTGAAGGACTTCGTAAAATTCTTATGGAATATCTGTTCCTTAACCTGACCCAAATAACTGATGTGTTATGCTATGATGCTTTGCCAGAAAGAAGTTACAGTTTTTCTTTGGCTATTTGTTTGGTTTCCATTAGCAGAGAGGTGGAACTACGGAGTACTCAAGCTGATAACTTTGAAGGACATGAGATTTAAAACCAAATAAAAGATCTACTGTGTGTTATAAGCAATAATCAATAATTAAGAGCCTTGTTAAAACATCGTTGAAGAGTATTTCAGAAGAAAAGTAGTTATACTGCATTTCATGCTTAATTCAATGTCAATTAGCTGATTGTTAACTTCCCTCCAGCTAAATCTTGTTCAGAACAGAGAAGAGAAATCAAAAGCATTCTAGCTTTAACAAGCCTAGTGTTTCAATCATTCATCTCTGCCCGCAGGCTCAAAATCAATGTCAACAGACGTTTCATTGGAATTTTATCAGCCATTTCTGCATGTCACTGTTTTCTTGGCTGCCCCGATCGTCCCTCAAAATCGTCTGTGGGAATCAGAATTCATCTTGAGCAGAAAACCAGACAGACCACACTTGCTCCTACCCAACCCAGCGCAGGGTTCTGTTTCCCCGGGAGCCCCGGGGCCGCTGCCCGCCCGCTCCGGAGCGGCTCCGTGCGGGGCCGGGCGGCTTCAGCACCGCGGACAGCGCCCGGCCGGGATCGGCCCTGCTCGGCCTTCCTCCTCCTCCTCCTCTTCAGCCTTCCTCCTCCTCCTCCTCTTCAGCCTTCCTCCTCCTCCTCCTCTTCAGCCTTCCTCCTCCTCCTCCTCTTCAGCCTTCCTCCTCCTCCTCCTCTTCAGCCTTCCTCCTCCTCCTCCTCTTCAGCCTTCCTCCTCCTCCTCCTCTTCAGCCTTCCTCCTCCTCCTCCTCTTCAGCCTTCCTCCTCCTCCTCCTCTTCAGCCTTCCTCCTCCTCCTCCTCTTCAGCCTTCCTCCTCCTCCTCCTCGACCTTCCTCCTCCTCCTCCTCAGCCCTTTCTCTCCTCAGCCTTTCTCCTCCTCAACCCTTCTGCTCCTCGGTCTTCCTCCTCCTCAGCCCTTCCCTCCTCCTCCACCTCCTCCTCCTCAGCCTTCCTCCTTCTCAGACTTCCTCCTCCTCATCCCTCCTCTGCCTCGGGAATTCACACACAGCAGAACAGCTTTACATGTGTGAATAACTCTTAAAAGACAAAGAAATTGAGGGGCTCTCAGGCACAAAAGTTTTCCTACCTACAGAATTGCCTGCAGAAAGTTGTGTCAAAAAATAGCAGGTGACCACCTAAAATTTATCAAGCATCACAGGCATTCCTGTTGGCTTCACCATGACATCACATCAACAGATGGTGAGATTCGCTTCTCTGAAAAGAAGAGAGCTAGGCTGAAGTCTGAATTGGGATGCTAGGGATGTTTGGGTCTTGTCAAGCTCCTACAGGGCTGGAATTGATAAAAGCAGGGTGTCTGACTGCTGCACTTACACTGCAGGCAGGGTAGGAGGTATGGTACACTCAGGAATGACACAGGAGGGGGATTTCATACTTCTTGCTCTTTCCAGACCTGGTCCGTGGTGCTTCAGCTTCAGCTCATACTTTTGAAAGAACTGATTCACTTTTGGGATCTGTGGTTTTCTGCCTACTTCAGGAACAGGGTGCATCTGGTGAGAAGAGCAGACTCACCATGGTTACCCTTAACACACAAATTGGTTCTTCAGCTGTTATCCTCGTTCACCTTGGACAAGTGATTTAGGTAAATGATGTGATCTAAATGTCTTCACCAAGACTAAGAGAAACTCGGCACCTGTCCAGGCAGCATTTGGTCACTGCTGTTTCTGAGGTAAATGGGAGACAAGCCAAAAAAAAAATTAAAGTTATTTCCCTGGCTCAGAGATGTTTGCAAACACTGACACAGTGCCCATGGATCAGATGGAAGTTATGGAAGTTCATTGATTCAAATAATGCTCAGGAGCCTCACTGTTCCTCCAGTTTGTGTCATGTTGTTGTGGAGGCATCTACAGACAGGCAAAATAAAGTACAGGTTGTGACAAGCCCACACTGTTTACCACATGTGGCTGAAGTGAATTCTACAACTGATCTTCTAGTAGTTTCAAGCATATTTGCCTTAATAGTTAACACTAAATTTCTGTTTCTGTTTTCAGGATTTTGCTGAAGGTTTAATGACTTCTTTTGTGACACTTCAGTTTCAACAGAAGTGTTTTTTTCCCTTCATGAAACAACGATATTCACCAGGTAATTTTACAAACATGCCTTCACCTTAGCTTGTTCCTGAATCTTTTGGTTTTCTCATTTTTGTTTCTCAGTGCAGCATGTCAGTTCCAGCTGTGGCTGCATGTTCTTTGTCAGGAGCTGCTTCTGGTGTTGATAGAATCCCACAGAACCTAGAGGGATGGGAAGTGGGTGGCTGAGGCTGACAAGAGCCACAGAACACCAGCAGCACCTGTGAAATCACACAAGTTTGATTGTCAGAGTCCCAGTTCTCCTTGATTCTGTCTCAGAAACAGCTAAAATCAAGGCTTTTCCCAAGAACTTATGCTAAAAAAAAAAAAAAA
>VXAX01001315.1:172-126398 GCA_013399835.1 Leptocoma aspasia | reverse complement strand
AAAAAAAAAAAAAAGCTGGAAGTGCAACAGGGCAAACCAAACTACTCCAAAGGTCAGAAATGTTTTTCCTCAGGAAGATCCCAATCTTGCTGTCATCAGTGGAACCAGCAGTTTGCTCAGAACTCGATACTGCATTGATCTCTCTGTGGGCACATCTGTGCCTCCACACAGAGACATCAAAATGAGTATTTGTTTTGTTTCTAGCATAAACTTTTAAAAAGAAAGAACCAGTCCCCTGTGGAGAGGCATTCATATGAGCTGACAAGAAGTATTCTCACTTTTCAGGCTGCAAGAAGTGGTGATTTCAGTGCAGGAAGGTGAGCCTTGTCTCCAAGACCTTTTTCTCTTGGGGCTGCAGAAACAACCACAAAGAAAGCCACTTTCTTTGTAGCCTAAATAAGCTGAGGATGAAGAAAAATAAACACTCTGGGGAAAATTCTGAAGGAAACAAAAAGGGGGAGAGAAAAAAGTTTTCATCTGAAAAAAACAAACTTTTTTAGAATAAAATAGATTTTTCAATTTCTGAGACTTTTAAGCTTAAAAAAAAAAAAAGTCTTTTTCTATTAAGAAAATTGCTTTCACTTTCCTGCAATGAACAGAGTCCTGTTTCTAAGGATGGGAGAAGCTGAGTGTAGCTGCTGAGGAGCTGAAGTGGGGATCCAGCTATCAATGCGTCACCAGCTAAATGTGATTTGAGATGCAGTCTGCTTTTCTATATCTCAGATCTCAGGGCTAAACCACAAACTGTACATGACACAACTAAATTAATATTTAAAAATAATTACTTGCTGCCTGAAGGTAAACAGAAAAAGGGTAAATAATTGATAGCACTGGGACTGCCACACTGTAACTCTGCTGAGCGTTTATGATGTGCTGTGAAGGTTCAAAGGGATTGCTCGTCTGCTGCCTCTGAAGGAGGGTTTTTGCTAATCATTCCAGGGCTTGTTTTGTCAGCCAGCAATGTTTTCAGAGTTTGAAGCACCAGAATAGAATGCCAGCTTAATTTAGGTGAATCTCTAGTTTAATTTACTAACTTTCATTCCAAGATTTGCATTGTAAATGATAAGGTGATTTTCATATATTTTTTTTCCTTTTAATTTTTTTTTTTTTAGCCCATCAACATCTGAAGGGAAATTTTATGTGGTCTGCTGCCAAGAATGTAGAGTAACTTGCATTTAAGGAGTTCTTACATAACATGCCACCCTATGACAATACCTGTCTGCAGAGCCTGGTGATGCCTTGAGAGTTGGTAGCTCTTCTCTTTTCAGTGGTAAATATCCATCCTCTTACAGCCCAACATGAGAATAATCAGTATTCAAAGTGGCAGATGACTGTAAAGAAAGGTCAGTGATTTCAAACTGATTAATTTTCCCCCTCAGAAAACCTCTTTCACTGATTATTATGATTATTTTTATTTTTACTATTATTATATCTGCTGCCTCCACAAAGGACATCATTGTTTTCTGATGTTAAAGCAAAGCATAAGCAAACACACAGGCAGTGTGTATGGGGAGTCAATAGCTACAGGTCTGCAGAATATTTAAATACACTGCCATGCACCTCTATGGGGAAATGATCCTTAGGTTAAACTTCAAAAAGAGAACAAAACTGTCAGCAATGCCAGCTGGGTTGGGTGAGCCAACCACTCACAAAGCTTTATTTGCAACAGATATCTTAGTGCTAGGGATGGCAATGTGGCTTCTTGTCTTCGTGCCCAGTCAGACCCTCAGAAATGGCAGCTTCTCTAATGCTTTGCACTGCCTAACACTTTAGTTTCATTGCTTGAAAATTCAATCTAGGCTTTCATTTCGACTTTGGAAAAAAAAAAAATCAAATTCTGTACTTGCATGCCCAAGCATGAGGGTCATTTGAAGGCACAAAGTAGTTCATACACCCCACTGAACAGTAGCCAGTGTTTCAGTGAAATTCTGGGAGACTTTTCCCAGCTGCTGTGCATCTGGAAATGACCAGGAAGGATGACTAAATAGAAAACATGAAAACATATGGAATCTCTGTCACTGGAGATTGGCAACATGTAAAAAAAAATTGTCTGTTGTTTAAGAGTGCTCTCAGTCCTCCCTCTCCCTTTCAGCCCTGGAAGCCCAGGTCTATATAATTGAGACACATAAAAACTGAGCACTGAGTCTCAAGTGGGACATACAGGTTTGTGTATATTAGGTCCAAGCTCAATGTTTATAGCAGGAAAATCAGGTTGCCAGTTTTTATGTTTTAAAACTATTATTGCAGCATTTGGATAGCCCTGTATGCTCTAGCTCCATGAGTCCTCACTTATGTGAGAATCCCCATTGTCATTGTAAAAAATAATGCTATTTCTAGTCCTCATGGTTTCAGAGGAAGGCCTGGAAGTGTGGCTGTCCACAGGCAGGAGGCTCCTAAAGCAGAAGGGGACACATCACTGGTGTGCTTTCCTTCCCTTACTGCTGGGACAGGGAACTCCTGCATGCTTGGGGTTCCCAACGCNCAACAAAACAAAACCAAAAACAAAACCAACACAAAAAGGAAGCCAAAAAACATCTGCTCTGAACTCCATTCCAACATTCAGGTCACCACCCTTCTCCTTTCTTCCCCACACCCAAGACCACACACTTGCACTTGCACCTCCAGGCACACGTCTGCCTGCCAACGAAACGGAGGCTACAATCTCACTGCAGTTCTGGTTATCTTTCAAAGAAAAATGTCCTAAAAGAAACCCCAGGAGCTCAGTGGTGCAGCCCCACCCCTGGCCATGGAGCATGACCACACTGGCAGCTCTCAGGCTGTGCAGAGAAGGGATTTCTTCTTGTTGGGAAAGTGGCCAAGGGGTGTTATAGGAAGCAGCTGCTTGGAGGCAAGTCATTGCTGTTAAAACATTTGCTGCTCTGAGGGAATGAGAAGCATTGAGACAGACTAGGGCATCTCTGGACAGTACAAGAATCACTGGGGAATTTCAGTTTTTCTGCTCTGAATTTATTTTAAGTCAACTGCAGGAGCGTGTCATGAGACCCAGGCCTTTGTTGTATCATCAGCTTGAGAAATAGGAAAATGGGGATTCTTTCTTGGACACTGATGTCTTCATTCTGCAGGACTAGTAACATTATTTTAGTTTAAAAATCTCTGTGAATATCTACTGGGCTGACCACTGTGTTGCTTTGTCTTAATGGGGGATTAATTGGCATTTCTAGAAACAGAGAACAGTATGGCTAATGTGAATTTTGTTTGACGAGGAGATTTCTGCCAGGGTAGTAATTTGGTGTATTAGTCCTGTAGAAAGGACAGTAGTGAAAATAACTACTGGGCGCTGACTGAACTAAAACCTAAAAGCTTTCACCTTGAAGAGAACTTGCCTTGAAAACATTTATTCTTTCAGAGGTGTATGCCAGCAGCAGAGAAGCCGTCCGAGTGAAGCTTCCCAGAGAATGCAGTAATACATGCAATAAAGAGATTTTTCGAGTGAAATACCCACTTGTGAACTGTTCATGGGTATAAGAAAAATGGATCTGAGGTCTTGCCACCTGAGTTCCCTTCCTCTCCCTCAGTAGGTTATCAGCATGAAAACAGGAAATGAATTGGACACCATTAATAAAACATGAAGCCTTCGTGTTCAGGTTCTGTGCTCTGTCGTTCAAGTGTAGAAGACACTGTGTGAGAAGGAAACAGAGGAGTCACATCCACAAGTTCATTTACTCTTTTTAGCTACACAGCAAACTTTGGCTTAGACTTGGAAGTAAACCATTCTTTTCTTCCCCTGAATTTATTGAAAAGCTTTTAAGCCCTCATATAGAAAACCTGAGGGATTGTTACTGCACTGTGAGTAGTCTTTCAGAACATAAGATGTTTTCCTAATAGATTTCACCAATAATTAGATATTGTCAATACTGATTTTTTGCTCAGAAGTGTCTTTCACTGTGATATAACATTTTAGACCTTGTTTTCCTGCCTTTGTTTTTGGAGCTGTTGGTGTGGCACAGATTGTTTTTCACTGTGATAGATGTCCTTTTTATGCCAGTTGCTTGTTTGGGATTTCAGCAACATCCTGAGACATTTACCTTCCTCTTTTTTGGGGGCTCATTTTGCTAGAGGAAAATGTATGATTGACCCATCTCATAAAATCGTTGTTTTTCACCAAAGAACAAATTACTAACCTCAAAGAACAGAGACCTATATGCAGTAGACTGAAAGAACCCCCTCTGCCAGCACCACCACCTTTTCTGTCTGTACTTTAAAACCATCTCATGAAAGCTTATGGTCCCAGCAGCAATCCAGGGATGAGAGCTTGCAAACTTGTTAGGAAAAAGTCATGGGAACAAAAGCAGAAGACCCGGTTCAGCCAGCCAAAGAAGACTTCTGCAGCTGTAATAAAGGCTTGGTTTGCTCTATGGGGGAGTTTAATTGCAAAATACTTAGCATAGGTGAATCATAAGAAGCCTAACTATAGGAAGAGGTTAACCACAGTTATAGGAAAGATTCATCTGAGGCTACAATAAACAAGTTTTTTGGTGGGAAGGAACCAGAAGAGTCTCCCCAGCTGTGGACAGGCCCACTCCCGAAACTCAAAGGTTGAGCTGTGAGTCCAAAGCAGGTCCTCCTGACTTTAGACAGGTCTTTTAGGAAGTAGCTAAGTACCAGGTCAGGTGGAAAGATAAGATATTTATTGTTAGTGGGAGTTTTTATCAGACTGCTGTGGCTGGAACCACTAGTTCATCTGCCATGGGAGCCAGTGCTTCTCATTAAAACCTACCACAACTATAAGTGTAACCTTGAGATTATTAGAAATTCCATATTTTTGAACAAACTGACATATTCTCACTGTTAAATAAATATGGAAGCACTGCTTCCTGGATCCTGTCAGGAAAAGGAGGCTCCAGTCTCAGAGATTTTAGGCTAGGTCCAAATTCCTTCAATTATTTCTGCATAGTGTCCTTCAAAATAACCTGTTTGCCAGATGTGCCTCTTGCTTAATTCCTGAAATGCAGAAGTAAGACCTCAGACTAGGAGAGAAAGCTGGGCAGTAAATAAATCCACAATCAGCAAACTTAAAAATTCACTGTTAAAGTTCAACTCAATTAAACATTTTTCTTTGCAGCCATCTATGAGTTTGATGGTAGGAAATTGGATTTGACTCATTCCATACAAAGGGACAGTCTGGTAAATGTACATTCTCAGCCAAAACCATTGGTTCACTAACAGAGTAGAATCATGTTTTCACTGAAATTCATGTTACCATTTGGTTTACTTGTTCTTGTTGTCTGGCTCCATCCATAACAAGGGCAGCCAAGCTCTAATTCTCAAACTGTTTGAAGTTAGTCTCATGAGAGATAGGCTAGACAATTCATTGGAAAATATTCAAATTATTAATAAGGTTATTCCTAATTGCGCCAAAGGTTCCATATTACCATTTTTTATTTTAGCATTTCTTTTGTTACTTGGGGTTTGGGTCATAGGATTTGTTTTTCCTACATTATTTCATCTGTTGTATCTAGGAACCACCTTCTGTTTGCAGTTTGAGGTTACTGGAAATAAAAGCTGTAAAGATCTGTGGACACTGAAGAACAGTGCAGCTGCAGGCTGGCTGGGATGGGCTGAGTGGAAGTCTGAGTGAACATGATCAATTGAGTGGATGTCTAACTGGATGTGTTCATGGAGGGGTACCTTGATATGACAGAGGGGATTGAGAATGAGCATGATTTATGGAGAGTAATCAGCACTGGAGCTCCAACAGGAGTCTCTTAACTTAGATTAAAACACAGCAGCACCTGGTGCTTGCTGCAAATACATTTCTCCTGGAAAAAGAGGGAGTTAGCCTTCTGGAGTGTTTTCCAAATAACACATCTCTGTTCTTTTTTAAATAATAGTATGCTAAATGTCCAAAGAATTCTTGCTGAAAATGGTGCCTTGGTTACATAATCAGAGCCCACTCATTTTCCCAGTAGAGGCACTGGGTACCCAGGGCTGTCTGGAAGCCACCAGCAGTGACTGGGATGGACAGCTGGGTCCTGCCAGAACTCTGAGCCAGGCCCTTTACTGAATCATTCATGGCAACTTCCCTGCTCAACCTGCATCTGACTTTTATGGAAATATTTCCTGTGACTACATTTTCAGCCCGCTCCCTGTAGGAATGTCTTACATCAGTCATTTTTAAGGCCTTTTTTTTTCCCCTTGCATCTAGCCTAAACTTTCCCTTCCCCAGCTCCACATCACTGCTTCTCATGTTTGTGTCTCCTGCCCCTCCCTCTCCTCATCCTCTTGAATATTCACATTAACTGAGAGGTAATTAGGGACTGACCCTGTCCTCTGAGTCTTTGTTTCTCCAGACTATGACTTAAATTCTACCCTCCTGCAGCAAACTCCACTGAGATCTTAAGGACTGGTCCTTTTGGGGGTGCACTTGCTGTTGTATCTAGTTCTCCACACAAAGTTCTTTGATATTATAATGTTGTAATGGCAGGAGACCCTGGTTAAGCAAAACCAGAACTGGCTGTCCCTCCCTCCCTCGGGGGTTTCAGGTTATTAACAGGGCTTTGCTCAGCTGAGCTACAGGGATCCGTCAGGTCTCTGCCCACATTCCTGTCTTGCAGCTTCCCAATTCTCATGCTATTTTAAAAAGCAGGAACAAGGCAGCTTGTATCATCCCAGCAGATTCTCTGCCTCTCACGGCCACTGATCTTTTGAAGTTAGAGGCTCACAAAGCCCTGCTGTCCACCTCTGGCCCACAAGAGGAATGTGTCTGTGAACCAGACCCTCTGTGGGTTCAGTCTGCACCCCACGAGTGGCTTGGCAATGCCAGCTGCAGGGCAGGCAGCCCCTGGTGATGCACCTGGGCTCCCACCTGCTCACCAGCCCCTGCTGCTCTGCCCCTTGGGGACTGTGCTCCGAGTTCCCTGCTTTAAGCTCGTCATGCAGCATTGTAGCAACTGTTTTATTGCAATAAAAATTAATCCTAGCAACTGCAAAGTCGTTGTCTCGGGTCAAACAGTATTTTGGAGTTGTTTGGCATGGCCTACTTTCAATAAGCCCCTGCTACACAGGTGTTTCACACTGTTTACTCCACTGTGTAATGTGGAACTGATACCAGCATGAAATGGTTTGCAATCTCTTGCTTTTCCTTTTCCTGAGCATCTTCACAAGCAGCAAAGTTGCTTCATGTTCTCATTGAAAAACCCTCCAAAGCTTGTGCTGGAGCATTCCCTGTTCTGGGAATCTCACCAGACCTTCATTCCCATCCTGTGCTCTTCTTTTCAGTATGTGCACTGCTCTTTAAGTCACATCAACAAAAGCCACCAACCTGTGATACTCCTCAGCCCTCTAGCAGGGAAAAAAAGTGGCATTGGAGCCAGAAAATGAGTTTGGTTCTTTAGAATCTCGTCTTGGTTTGGGATCTTTTCATTTGCCTCTGGCACTTTAGGAGCCCTCCCCTGAGTTTTTCATCCTCTTTCAAGGTGCTGTTAAAAACCTCCTTTTCAGCTGGCTCAGCTTGCAGTCTGTGGTGGGTCTCTTGCACTGTGCACAGGTGTGCCCTGGGACTGGGACAAGCATCACCTGGCACACATGGCTGAGAGGCTGCTGGCCTGCCTTGTGCTGCAGCACTGGGTGGATCTGGCAGCAGCACCTGAATGACTGAAAGCTTCGTGTCCCAGGTGCCACCTGCCTGCTCTGCTGGACCATTTTTTGTTCTCTCTTTGTGCCTGGTGAGCAGACTGGGTGGTGATGCTCAGGATTACACAAATTGGGTGCAGTCCAAAGCTTCCACGTCTGCAGCTGTAGCATAACCAAGAGAGGAAATCCAGGAGGCTGCATCTCCCTGCTCCACTTCTACCCTGGCCTGGTGTGCCAGGCTGGGGCCAGGGCCACAGGGCAGCACTGTGCCAGCACCAGGGAGAGGGCTGGGATCTGTTTTTTCTGTGTGCCTCAGGATTAGCCCACCACAGGCAAGCATGCCCAGATTCTGCTCAGTGGCATCTGTGCCCAGCACCATCCTGTGCTGAAGGTGGTCTCTGCTGGGTGGCTCTGCCTGCTGGGGCTCAGCAGGGCCCCCAAAGTCTGGAGTGGAGCAGTGATCAGAGCTACTTAAAAACTCTCCTTGGGGAGTTTCTGTGACATCACTGCTTGTGTCTTGGTGTACCATGTCTAGGACAGTAGCCTGGCAGGCACTGGGCACGATTTCTGGTGTAAACTTGAGATATCTGGAAAGGAGAGTCTGACTTCAGCATCTTCCAGGCAATCCCAGTGGCAGAAAGCATCTGAGGAATCCCACAGACTCACACCCAATTTTCAAGGCCAGCATTTCTCCCAGCATACACAGCCCTGCCCAGGAGGCTAGCCAGGCTACATTATCTGGAGTTTGAATCTGGACATGAGGAGGCAGGTGCTGGGAAAAACAGGCAGGCACATGAGTAGTCAAAGGCAAGAGCAAGTGTTTCAGGTCTGCACACTCAGCACATTGTACCCCATCCAAACTGGGCTGGGGATGTTGAAGCAGGGAAACAGGGAACAATAAGGAGTGTTGCAGGGCTTCTGCCAGACTGAGCACAAGGCAACACTAATGCTCTGTGAGATGGGGAAAGGAATTTCTGACAGTGAGATTCAAAGATCAAGAGGAAAATTAGAGGGAAAAAGCCAAGCACATTGTGCTGAAATTCCCGAGGGCTGTGATGAGAGACCCTCTGCCCCCTCAGTGCCAGGCCAAGGGGTCAGCATTCCACACCAGACCCAGTGTCTCTGTGGGATGCCCAGCTGCAGCCAGTGCCTGGAGAGCTGCACTGGCACTTGGCACCCTATGAGCCCTCTCTGCATGGGTGCTCATCTTCCAGACAGAGCCTCGGCAAGGAGAAGGTTGGTAGAATTTAAATGAGGGAGCTAAGGACTGATCTGTGCTGGGAAAGGTCTCAGGCCATGGCCAGGAAACATCAGGTGCACGGCATGGGAGTTGGTTCCTGTGCTGGGAGGTGCTGCCAGCACAAAGCTCTTAATAGTCTTTTAGTCTCAGCAAGGCCTTAAAAATCAATCAGAGGATTAGCTAAGCAAATCTGGTTTTGTGGTACATGATCCAGCTTTGTGCAATTGGATCTAACATTGCTCAGAGTCTCCCTGGTGATGGGGCTTGCTCCTGTGCCACCTCAGCTGCAGGAATGGCTGCAGATGGCACGGAGCCGAGCAAGGAGTGGGGTCCCACCNCAAAGACAGAGAAAACTCAGAGTCTGGCTCGTTCTTCATCCTTGCCAAGAACTCATGAGGGAACCTCCTCCAAAAGGGCCCAGGAGGTAGGTTCCCAGCCATGTGGGGACCACCAAAAAAACCACATACTGGCACAACCTGCTCAGGAGCAGGAATGCCAGAGCACAGCAGCACAGCATGGCTTGTGCCAGCCCATCACTTCCCTGCCACCAGCGTGTTCTCTTCACTCTCTTTCTCTCTGCAGAAGCTCTCAGAAGGGAACACGAGCTACAGACCCCTTCTCATGAGCTGCTGGCTTCATATGGCTTCTGTGTTCTCTCAGGAGCAGGTGAACATTGTGATCCCTTTTCCCTCACCCTGGCTTCAGAGCTGAGCTGCAGACAGGGACCAAACAGACCCTTCTCCTACCACTACTTGCTAAGCCTCATCCCCAGAGGACCATTTCTGAGCTGCCACCAGTGAGGGGAACAACAAGTCTCCCTTGACATTCTGGCTCCTGGCAGATCAATACTTTAATTCATTTGATGACAACAGCAGCAATCCACCCAGCTGACACCTGGCAGTGTGTGTTTCCAGCCTGGTACAGGAGTGTTTGTGCAGCTTCTGACAAAGCAGTTTGCTTCCTCTCAAGCTGAAAGTTACTCCAAGTGACAACATGAGACCTCAGCCCCCTGAATCCCCCAAACACACAGCACTGGCAGATCTGGATGTGGTCACTGGACTTGCTAAGCAGTCATAATGGCAAAGTGATGTGAGGAATCACGACATATCGCCTCCAGAACTCAGCAGTCTCAGTTTTCTGGCTAAATTTTCCTCTGCCCGTTTTCCCCAGACTCTTCCACAACCTGTGGCCAGGTTTGTTCAGTCTTGGTGCAAGATAACACGAAGTGATGCCTGGCTGCTGGATTATCCTGCTCCCTGTAACTGTGCTGACTCGTGAGCCTCACAGCTCTGGCCTGTCATCCACTGGGAGCTCATCTATGCAAATTTGCTACAAGAAAATGAGGTCTATAAATATAATGGACACCTTGGGCCTGCATGTCGGTACAAGGTAATCCATTGCCTTGCTCGAAATGTATCTGGCTATATTTCATGCTTCCATGTGAAAGTTACAAGGAATGAAAAGTACCCAGGATAAAATCCAACCTGTACTCGCCTTCTGGCCTAAAAAAAAAGAGGCAAAAAGTTCCTCAAGCTGGAACTGGTGTGGCAGGAGCCCAGTCCTTGGACACTGTGCTGGAGAGGCTGTGATGAACACTCCTGCTGCTTCTGCCTCCTTCACAGTGCTTGCCCACCTCCCTGCTGGCTTGCTCAGAAGGAATGTGAGAAAGCTTATTGATACCATTTGCCCAGCAAAGGGCTAGTTTAGATGCTAACAGAAACCAGACTGTTCAGTTTTGTTGCCTTTAAATATTTTCACATGGAATGTATTTGCCCCACAGCAGTTTCGACCCCGGAGAGGCACTTCTCTCCTGACTGCTGCTTTGGGTGGCCCAGTAGTCTTGGGAACACAGGTCACAGAAATCCAGCGGAATTGTTCAATTCTTTCTCTCTCCTAGCTGACAAAGAATTTACATACACGGAAAATATTCAGAAATGTGCATCAAGGTTGATGTGGGGTATAGAACAGCATCCACAGGAGGCACAGCTCCACAGACTGAGATTTCTCAGCATGAGAAGATGTGACTGCAGGACTGTGAGCAGCCTCTAGAATTGTGAGTAGCATGAAGAAGTCACCCAGAGGTGACTTGTTCACTGGTTCTGGTTCTTCAAACAGAAGAAGGTGGCTCTTTGCACAGTGTGTCGTTTATTTGCAGAAATCTTTGCTGTAAAATGCTGTGCATGCTGAAGGTTTACATAAATAGAAAAAGAAATAAACCAGACAAAGTTATGGAAGGGTTAAAAAAGGCTAGTGGCTATTGAATAACAAACCTCACTTCTGTCATGGGAGATCTCTGCAAGCTGTCAGGCCCTGGGACTATTCTGGAGAGGCACTGGGGTGAGCTTTGTGCTGTCCTGACAGTCCTCCCTACACCTCTGCTGCTGGACAGAGCATTTTTCCTCTGACCTCCTGTAGGCATTTGATGTTATCTTCCTGTGCCTCTCCTCACCATTATTTCCACCCCAATTGCCTTTTTCTACAAATCACAGATTTAGTGTTAAAATTAAATTCTGTGCTAAATATATTTTTGACTTTGAAAAGCATCTGGACAATTCTTTCTGAAAGCACCTTCTGGCTACCCATAGAGCATTCTGAAAAGGATGAGCCTTTAGATAGGCTGGCAAGTCATATAAATAGTAAATACTACTGCTCCTGAGAATTGAATTTTCCCTGGGAAGTCTGAATTTCTAGTTGTATAACGGCTTGATATCAAATAGATGATTTATATCTTAGGTATTTCCATCTGTGGATGGAGAAAGGTTCTATTGCATAACATTCCTTATGCACCTGCTTCATCTCTCACCACTGTCAGAAGTGCTTTTGGGCCCCCAGATCAGCCTATTTAAGTAATCAGCTCAGATTTTGGGGTGCTCAGGCAGGGCCTTGGGCCCTGGCCACTGTCAGCACACCCCAAGGACAGTGTGCCAAGGACAGCCAAGGCTCTGCCCCAGAGCTCCTGCCTCTCCTCAGGATGGTTTTCCCAAGCTTGCACACCAATCTCAGTTGCTTCTTTTTCAGCATGTGTTTGTTTACTTTCGGTTGAGCTTGACAGAAGGTCAGAATCTGGGTTTTTTGGTGTTGTGGGGGAGTTTTACAGTGCAGCTTCCCACAGGTGTTCAACCTGGAAGGTGCCACAGGAAAAGGATGGTGTCTGCAAAACCAAATGCATTCCCACATTGCTCTCCCCATGTTCCACCTTGTCCATCTGCAGGTGGACTGCTCTGCTTCTGCAGGGTGAACTGCAAAACAGGAGTGACAATGGTAACCATTTGTTGAGAGAAATTCACGTTTCTGAAGAACCCTGAGAATTTCAATTACTCACAAGTACCACAGGACGCATTGCTTTGAGCAGTCACTGGGAATAGATTATCCTTACATGTATGACAAAGAACCTGGAAACTATTCACAGGCAGGTAGAACAGGGAATATTTAAAGAGTAAAACAAGGGAGAGTGTTGACATGAGTGAAAAGGGGGAAACACTGGGCTCAGTGCCTGATTCCTAATCCCTAAACTGTCTTGCTATAGTATTCTGAAAGCAAGGAGGAATAAACCTAATACCACAGTTCCTTGCCATCAAGAAACTATGTATTAATACAGTGCTGCTAAGGTAATTAACCAAATCAGACTTAGTCCAGTGCTGAAAGGGATTTCTTCCCCCAGGGATAAGCAGATGTCTCAATCTAATTATACAAGTTATTTAATCAGAACCAGAGGTTGGGTATCTAATGAAAATACTACATAGTGTCAGGGGGGACAGCTGCAGCTCTGAAGCAGTGCAAAGGGGGTGTACAACCTTCCACACCAGTGCAGTTTCTAATGTCCTACCTTTAAGTTCCTGTACGTAACTTCAGGATCTCAGGATAGAGATTTGAAAGAAAAAAGAACATATTCTAACCAAAGTCAGTTTCACTGCCCAGTATGGGAAGAAAATTCTCCTAATAATGTCACTGGTGCTCCACCCACCCAGAGTGCTGACACAGGAACAAACAGCTGTTTTGTCTGAGGCAGCTGATAGGTCTGCAGCACCGTTTTGTGAGCCTTGCCTCACCCAGATAAGAACTGTAACAGGTGTCTGAACCTGCCCATAGTCCAGGCTTGCCAGTAGTGGGGGTGCAGCTGTTAACAGCACAGGCTGGCAGGGAAGGGCTCACTGAGCTCTCAGGAACAGGCAGAGCCCCTGAACCCATGGCATACACAGTGCTGGAATCCAGGGCACAGGGAATATTTCTCTGCCTGTATTAGGGAGCCCTGATCCTCAGCAGAACACTGCTTTTAACCTCTGTTCCAGGGAAAAAATTTGCTAAGGCTTTGAGAGTTGGTGCACACAGGTGTGAACTAGGTAGTAGTATGTAGTAGTAGTAATAGTTTGTCACAGGGTGAAGTATTTAGGGTTTTAGGATTTTAATATGAGAGTGAATAGGGGACAAGATGGAGGATTTTGGGTGTTGTCTCATCTCCTTCTTGTTCTTCTTCTGCTCCGTTTTCTGTAGTGTTGGTGGCAAAAGGTTATTGGCTAGAGAGAGTAGAAGCATAGGTGCTACGTGAGTAGATTAATAGAAGTCATTGGTAGAAAAGTAAAAACAATATAAGTGTTAGAATGTAATTAGACTGATTAGCTTTAAAAGGCCTTGGTTTTGGGTGCTCGGGGCCATTTTGCTCCATTTTGTACCTTGTTTCTCGTATGCTAAGTCTGGTGTGCAGACAGCGTACTGAACTTAAGAGAAAAATAAACAACAGCCAGAAGACCAAGAAACAGAGAGTCCTGCTCATTCTTCATCCTTGGCAAAGAACTCACAAGGGAACTGCCTCCAAAAGGGCCCAGGTGGCAAGTTCCCAGCTGTGTGGGGACCAACCAAAAAAAACCCCGCACACAGGTGTCTGAAAAGCAAGTGGTGTGTCATTCCCACTGGGAAGGCTGTGCTGCTCTCATCAGCACTTCCTGACAAGCACAGACTGGGACACATCCAAGCTGCCAACTACAGCAGGTAGAAAGCAAGTCTTCTGTGTTGCTGCTTAGAATTTTGTTGGGAAGGTTGTAGGAAATGTTGACCCAAATAAGTGGGACTAGGAAGAAAAGAGCTCAGGACAGTAGTCAGAGTGAAGAGATGACACATCATTGCACCATGACTGGAGAGAAAGACCAGATCCTGAGGGCCTGTTGACTGCAGTGGGAGTTTGATGGCCCACAGTACAGTTAATCAAAATACAAGAAATACAAGTTGTGGCACTGATCAGAGCTTGGATGAGACAGTCCTGTAACCAGTCTGAGAAGTCCTGGGCCCATGCCAGCAAGCTACTTGCAACACACAGGAACAAAGAGAAATTTGACTTTGAACTCTGCTGCCCTACATCCACAATCACAGAATAACAGAATAACCTGAGTTGGAAGGGACCCACAAGGTTCATCAAGTCCAACTCCTGGCCCTGAACAGGACCATCCCCAGGAGTCACACCATGTGCCTGAGAGTGCTGTCCAAACACTTGTTGAACTCTGTCATGTTTGGTGCTGTAACCACTGCCCCGAGGAGCCTGTTCCAGTGCCCAACTACCCTCTGGGTGAAGAACCTTTTCCTAATATCCAACCAAAACCTCCCCTGACACAACTTCAGGCTGTCCCCTCAGATCCTGTCACTGGTCACCAGAGAGATCAGCACCTGCTCCTCCTTTTCCCCTCACAAGAAAGCTGTAACTGTGATGAATGTCCCCTCAGTCTCCTCCAGCTGAACAGACCAAGTGACATCAGTTGCTCCTCATACAGCTTCCCCTCAAGGCCCTTCACCTTCTTCACTGCCCTCCTTTGGACACTCCTTAACAGCTTGCCCTTTCTTAAAGAAAGAAAGAAAGATAGCTTGCTATCGTTCTTATATGGCAGTGACCAAAACTGCACACAGAACAGTTGCATTTTCATATGCTGTATAAACAATATCACTCCTTTCATCACCTTGTACCTACTCCACACCAAATACCAAAGCAATCTGCCCATGAATAAAAAACCAGCTGCTTGTGCAGAGTACAATGGCTTATGGCTTCAGAACCCACACAAAGACATGTCTGTAGTGTTGCACTAGCTGATGGCACCTGACTGGTTCCTGTAACACAGCAGGAACCACTCCTGCCTCGTCAACAATGCAATCCAGTGGGACACAGACAACCTACACTCAGTCCTCTGCCTTCTTTGAAGCACCGACAGTTTATGAAAAGGAGATTGAGGAACAGCTCTTTTCTGAGACTTGCCCACTTGCCAGCTTTGTGGCGCTGTAACAGTCTCTGCTTGTGAAGATTTCTCTTCTAGAAGCAAAACTGTGTGATATCTGTCATTTCAGATGCAATGATCCCTCTTTGAAAATTCAGTTAACTGAAGTCGGTTCAGTTGGAAAGGTGAACAGCTCAGGGTTTGTCTTTACAGGGAGAAGCAGAATGGAAGTTTGAGATCAGGCAGAGGAGCAAGGTTTTGATAGAAACTACAGTGAGTGGCCACTTGGTCCATTGTCACTGGAACCAGCAGTGACTATTTGTTACATAAACATATTATAAGTTTCTCTGTATGTAGGTTTGCAGAAAATTCTTCTCATAAGAAAACATCTTTTTACTGTCTTTTTACTCTGTAGAAGTTTCTATAAACAAAATTTCTAAGTTGTATTTCAAACACATTTAAATTTCTCTACCCATCTCCTAATATAGAAAAGAGAAATTTTCTTTCTTTCAACCTATGAGGTGAAAAGTTATTATCTCTAATTCTATAAACTATTCAAACATTCCTTGGACGGAGCTAAAAACAAGAGCTTCAAATACTCCAAACTAAACAAATAGTAACCCAAATCCTTTGTATTATAAAATCATATTAATAAATCATATTTAACCTTCTAATATTATTATCAAAAATCCTTTATCAACACATGGACCACGGCAAGGACTATTCTCTGAAGACAATGCATCTCCATAAGGCAGGTCCTGACTGGGAAGAGGGGCTGCATTCAGAGGCACAGCCCTCCTGGCAGTGGCCATGCTCCAGGCTGAAAGCAAACATGGAATTAATGTCTCTTCCCATCCAAGTCTGTGGAGAGATTTTGCAGGCGTCAGTGGCAACAGGATCAGAGTAGAATCTCAAGGCTCTTCCCCTGGAGCTCGGAGGAGTTTAATGGAATAAAGTCTAAGATGTAATTAATTGGCTTCTACGTCTCCTACAGGAAAGAGTTAATGAAGGCACAGCTTGTCTGGCCAAGGGGCCGGTGCACTCCTGTGGAGCTGTGACTCACAGATGGAACACCCTGCCAAGGCTCCTCATCCTCAGCTCCTCCTGTCCCAACTGCAGCAGCGTGAATTTGTCCAGCAGCCTGGCTGGAAAGGTTTATCCCTTACAGCACCTGCTCTTCCCACTCAGTTCAATGCTGTTGGTTTGCACAAGAAAACATTGTCTTCCAGATAAGACATACACATCCAGCTGTGTTTTGATGTTTCCAAGGTGCTGGCCCCCCCCATAAGTGCTCTCTATGGGACTGAAGAAGTACAGGTTAATAGAACTATTTAAATGGTTAACGAAATGGCCAAAGGGAGGGCAGAAACCTGTAGGTTGCTGAGAAGCAATACACAAAGAGAAGTTACTTGGTGAGTTGGTCAAAGATGAGTCTCAGAACTAGCCAGGTTTGATATTTTCATCATTGAGCTTGGCTCAAAAAGAGATGAAGAAATGAAATTTGTTGGTGGCATCATCGTTACAAAGGAGCACTTACTTAGTGAGATGCTGTCCCAGGCATTATCTTCTACCCCAGCTGCTCACCACTTCCCTTTCTGTGAAGAGAATGGGACCAGTGAAGAGCCAGCAGCACCATCAGCTCTCTACAGCTGAATTCCAGGTCCCTGTTCCCAGTGTGAGAAGAGCCAGGTTTGTGGGGTACTCGGTGTGCTGGGGTGAGGGCAGGGAGAAGCAGAGTAATCTGAAGGCTGGTGCCTGATTCCTGTTCTCCAGAAACACTTCACCACCTGAGAAGTTAATTTCATTAAAAATTGATGTTTTCCTTCCTTCTGAACTCACCTTCTGCCTCAGTTATCACAAAAGAGCTGATGAAAAGTCACCAAAAGTGCAACAATTATGACACAGTGACAGTTCAGGCAGAAGATAGGAAGGACTCTTGGTCTTGACAATAACCTAAATTATACCACTTTAAATCCATACTGGCAAAGCATAAATATATGGATTAGCACCAATATAGCAGATCAAAGCCTGAGGTGGAGAGTTTAAATGAGGCATAATTTGTAGTAACAACAAAATTACAGGGATTCATCCCTTCATCTCCCAACACTTGCACCTCAGCCTTGCCACAAAGAAAATTTCTGCCTCCCTGTTTTTCTGTATCTGTACATTTCTCAAAACACCTCAGTTTGAGAAGCCAACCTGGGAAGTGTGGCCTGTCAATATGGACAGACAGCTCTGGAACTGTGCATCATTAGAGTAATCAATGTGGAGTGGGGTGAATGAAGAAACACTCATGTCTTATACCAAATATGACTGGAAAATGTAAAAATTAGCCATTCTCTGTACAATCCCCCTTCCTCAGCAATCGGTCTTTGCAGATTGCTGGACAAGCACAAGAGAGTTCCTGACCAGGTGCAGGTGTGGTGACCCCTGAGATCCTGTTCCAGCACTCCAGTAAAATAACAGCTGCTTCTGCTCCATGTTTGAGTTGATATTAGATTGACAAAGATCAAGTGATGCCACAACCATAGACACCTTTATCTGCTGAATGCATGATCTTCCTTGCTGAACCCCCACCAAACTCACCCCCAGGTCTTATCTGTTCTAAACTGAGTATTTATTCATGTGGTTGCTTTATGTAAACTGCAAAGATCCTCATTAAATGGAAACCAAAAAGCTTCATTATTAAGGTGGAACTGAGCTGGGAACACACAGAGTGAAATTACCAACCTCCTGTGTTATTTTGGGAAGAAACACTTAGTGCCTCGGGCAGCCTGGTGCTAAGCCCTCCTGTTACCCCTGACCTCACTCAGGAATGAGTCTGGGTTTAAGGTGAAGATTTCTTCTGGCCATTATGCAGAGATAGCAGAGACTTCCCCAGGATGAGGGAGGCAGAGCTCTCCAGGGGTGGCAGGCAGGGACACTGGCAGCAGCAAAGGAGAAGAGGGGACACTGGAACCTCCCCTACCCCAGCAAACCAGAAAAATCCCATTTGGCTTTTGGAGAAGGGCTGGGCCAGATGGGAAGAGGCCAAAGCATGCAGCTGCACACCAGCTATCACTCTCATTTCTGCCTGCACACCACAGCTGGATGACCACACAGCTGGGAGCTCTGAGCAAGGATGAGTTTTGTGCACACAAAAGGTAAATACCAACATTCCTGTGCTTCTGTGCTCTCATTCATATTATAAATGCTAATCAAAGAGTTTGAAGCACACAGAGACACACAGAGAATTCAGAATGTATGGGCAGCAAACGTATTTCTCTAAAGCTGGAAATTAATTCTATTTTCCCTTTCTTACTTTTACTGAATCCAATACGGATTTTACCCAACCACCAGAATTGCAAAACTCAGGCTTCACCAGACAAGACTCATAACATTTTGTTCCTAAGCAATGGGAAGTAGTTGCAAAGACAAGGTAAAATTACAGAAGGTAAGAAATCAGTCTCCAAAATTCACACTTCTAAACAATCAGCTTTTCAGAAGCAGCTTGTTTTCCACAGTGAAGAACAGCTTTTTTTAAATTCAAACCCTTCAGCAACATTAACATTCTTGGTGCAGGTCCATACCCTGTCATACCTCTTATCTCAAGGACAGCACCTCGACAGCAAAATGCCACATCCGTCACACGGGAATATCAGCAACTGTCCAGTCATCTTGAGCACAAATAAAGTGCAAACCCCCAGTTCTGTGTCCTACCAGCTTTCTCAGGCTGCTACATACACCTCAAGGCAGGAGCAAGGCTGTTTGTTTCATTCTGGCACTTCCTGGGCACACAGGATGAACCAACACTGTATTTGTGAAGGAAGGCCAGGAAAGGCAGGAGGGGCACAATGCAGAGAGACACTGCAGCACCACGCACGTGCTCCAAGACATGCAGAGCCACTTGTGGAGATGGGCATGTGCATGTTTTCATCTCTGTGCACATGCACAAACCCTGCTGGAGGTGGAGTGGGGTGAGGAGAGCTGGTGGGTTATCCCTGCCTCCTCCTGCGTGTGATAATCCTGAAGGCTGCGGTGCGTGTTGGTGGATGTGTCTGCACATCTTTTCCCCTTTGTTTTGTTTATTACTTTTAATCCCCTGGGGCATATCTCTGAGCTGAAGAACTTTAGAGCTGATATAGCTTTTTAAAGTGGGGATTATGTAAATGCATATTATGGGGCTTTCATAAATAGGGATTATTTGTCGACTACATTTGAGCGCTTCCTTTGGAGCCATTAAGGTCTGTTGTGTAAACAGGAATTTAGTGACTGCCTAATCTAAATTTCATTGATTCAATAAAAGATCACAACAGCATTTTTTGCATTCATTTTGGTCTCATAAGAACATATCTCTGGACAATTTTCAAATAATTACAGGACTGTGTATGACTACAGCTAGTCATAGTGAGCATACCTGGCAGGTTTGTATTAACTGTTCTCCGTGATTTATTCTCTAGTTCTCTTCCTCTCTAGTTTTATGGCTAAACTCACTGTTGTCCCAGCCACTAACCTGTTAACTGTCACTCATCAAATTAAGAATTCTGCATCTAAATTCTAAATTTAGATGAGCAAAGCAAAAATAAGATTCTGCCAAAAGGTATAGCCACCCAAAAAGCTGTAAAAATTTCTTATCTGTGCTCCTGGATGTCCTAGATGAAAGACATTTAGGCAACATGTTAAAAATTCTGGGAAATGCTGCCTCTTCTCAGGGCAATTTCACACTTACAGGCAGATTCTACTTGGAGAATTGGCTCTTGGCCTCCTCTCAGCTGACAGGTGATGCTGGTGTCTCTCCTTGATGCAGAGATGGAGCAGAGCCCCTGCTCCAGTGTTGGATCCAGTTGTTCCAGCTGGTGCCTCAGAGGAGCCCAGGCAGGAGCAGCAGCTGTTCACTGCGTGCTGGAGGCCCAGATGTGAGGCAGCTTCCTGTCACTCTCGTTTTTCAGCCTTCTGATGTTTTCATTCTTGTGATAGAGTTTCTCACACTGTACTTTTGTAAACATGCACATGTTTTTCTAACTGTCTTCTTGTTTTTCATTCCTTCTCCTGGGAGGAGAAAGATTTGATGGACTTTGTCATTGACCAGTGTGGTTGGAGAGGATGTAACTTCACCTTCCAATCAATGGTTGTTCCCTAAACTCTATATAATGTGAAAACCAAAATAAAGTTCGCTCTTCTTCTTTACCTTCGCTCAGCTGTGTCTGCGTTTCGTGTTGCGTGCTGGAGTGACAGCTTCCCAGTGAGCAGATGTCCTGACACCACACAGCTCCTCAGCACAGAGCATTCCCAAGCAATCCTGAGCCAGCCCTGGGGCTGGCCAGGGGAGAGGAGCACGTGCTGCATTGCCAGCAGCTCCCTGGCTGTGCACAGCAGTCCCAGCTCTGTGCTGAGCCTCCTCGTTATTTCAGTCCTCCCACCAGCCTCGGATCCAGCTGCATTAGGCAGGTTCTGATGCTGTCACAGTCACACAGAGAATGAATCATATCGAACATTGCCCATGGGGTTGTTTCTTCCTTGAAGAGGGAATGGACTGCATGCCAATATCCCTGGCAAGGCTTAATGAAGGAACTAGCTTTTGCTAGGAAACCTGGATGCCCTCCTACAGGGATTTGCTGGATGGTATGGCTCTGAAAAGCTATGTAAAAATAAGAATAGATATAATAAAAATTATTTTTAAAAAAAATGGGAAGACACTTTCAACGTAATGAAATCTTGGCAGGGTCTTTCAAGCTGTGCAACTCCTCAGTCCCAGACCTCAGTGGAGACAGGGATACCAGGAACACAAACATGCAGGTCTGGCTCTTGAAGTTAGTGCTTATACAGGCATCTGAATCCTCCCTGTCCTCTTCACTTAGGGTCAGCACCCTCTCCTTTGCTTTTATCTCCTTCATGTTGTTTAATAAAAGAGAAAACTTTGCCACCTGGCTCTGACTTCTGGAGCTGGGAATCACTAAGGGAGGAGTTAAATGGGAATTTTGCATCTTCCTCTGCTTTTTGCTGTTCCCAGTTTTTAAACTGTGCTTCTATTAAGCAGAACAAGCCCAAAGCACAATCAGTGCATGAAGCCTTGGTTTACAAAGATCATTTGATCAAACATAAACCAGCACTACTGTGTACACAGTCTGTGATGAGGACCTCAGTTATCACACACAATGTCTTCTCCTTTGGTAATTTCTGAAACATACAGAACAGATGAAAGTTTGAAATGCAATCCAGTCTTCAGCCTTTGGAAATGATTCATTCTATTAATGATTTACTGATTTATACACAGCTTATTTTGCATAAAGTTAGAGCTGGGCACATTTATTCATTGTGATTCCCTTAAAAATGGATATAAATATCAAAAGCAATTGGCCACCAAAAATTTTAATATTACAGCACTGCATCATGGAGAGTTGACATGAATATGAGTCTAGGTCAGAAAAAATATAGAGAAAATGCTTAACCAAGTATGATATTTTACAGCATGTCACTGAATCATTTGAAAGGCTTCTATTCATTACAAACGCATGCAGTGTGGGCAAAGGATTCCTCAAGAAAATAAGAAAGATAAATTATTCTCCTAATGAAATATGCTCCATGATCTATTGGAACCCATCTCTCCTACAAAGTCCAGCCTTTCTCTAGGGCTGTATACCTGGAAAGAGACATTGGGTTTAGTGAAAGGAACTAATTACACGTAATTCCACAGGAAAAAATGCACGTGTTCAGTCCCAAACTTGTCCCCAAAGACAGTGGATAGCTGAGACTGCCAGCAGCAAGGTGTGTCACTATCATAGCTGCTCTTTCCATGATTCAGCAGAACAAGGCCCAGCAGCTCCCCAGGCCCCTGACAGGATGCTGAGCTATCACCACGGACCAGCAGCAGCCCCGTGGCTGCAGCTTTGGCCCTGGGCTGCTGAAAGGCAGGGGTGGCTCCTGTGGGGCTGGGCGGTGCCACCCGCCCACTGCAAGCCTGGAGGGGGAGATGGACCTTCCCAGCCCTGTGTGATCCCAGGCAGCCAGCTGCTCCAGAGGCTGGGTGAAGCAGGACGAGGGTCAGTGTGTGCCAAATCAGAGTGACCACAGGGTGCTTGTGGCGGCACTTTCAGCCTGTGGCACTGTCACAGCCCTCAGGGCCACAGCTGCACCGGGACAAGGTGCCAGTGAGGGCACAGGTGGGCACTGTGCTGCACGTGGGCCAGTGTGGGGTGTTGCAGCAGCCCTGCTCGGTGCCCCAAACCCAGAAACCAAAACTGGTTCTTCTGCCTGCTGGCTCCAGTAGTCCCAGCACGTAGGGCTGGAGGACCCAAGTCCAAACCAGCGCCTTGGTGCACCGAAACGACAAAGTGCCTCCAATGCACAGCAAGGGACGTGGCACACCTCACAAAAAGCCTTTCAGGAGGCTGCAGTTAATGTCCTTAACAGCAGCAGGCCACGCTGCCCAGCTGAGGGGAGTGCAGGGCATCAGTGTGCGGCCATTGACATGTCACACTCGTACACATATTGATCCGACGGTTCATTGTTCACCCAAGCCCTTGGCAAAGGTCACTGTCTCTGCTCCCATCCTACAGATGGAGCACAAAGATTAATTTTTAGAAGTGATGAATGTTCCTGATGCCCACCCTGATTCACTTTGGGCCTCAAGCCCCAGATGAAGTCTGGAGCTGACATAATTAAGACATCCCTTGCCCCTCTCCCAGCACTGCCAGACGTGTCTGTTTCTTGTTGTCGTTGTCTTTTCCCACAAATTCCTCCACCCTTTATCCTGTGCCAACCCTCAAACCGGCTCAGAGACTTGCCTCTGAGGCAGCATCCAAGACCCACATTTCCCATGACGCCCAGACAATCTCAGCTCCTCATTTCTTGGCCCTTCCTGCTCTATCCTATGGAGCGTTTAGGAAGGAGCTCCCACCTTTCCGGGGTCCAAGTTTACCAAAAAGCTCAATCACGACTTTTAACGTCCCAAGCTGGCCTTGATTACGACGCGGTCCAGTGGCTGAGCACCGGTGGCCAGCCCCGCGCACCGGCCGCAGGAGCCAGCGTTCCGCACCTGCCCCGCAGCAGCCAAAACCCAGCGGGCAGAGGGTCGGGTCGGGTCGGGTCCGGTCCGGTCCGGTCCGGTCCGGGTCGGGTCCGGGTCCGGGTCCGGGTCCGGTCCGCATCGAACCGCTCCGCTCCGCGCCCGGCCCGCGCGGCCGGCGGCAGCTCGGCATGAATGAACCGCGCTCCTCCAATCGGCGGCCGCTCCGCCGCGGGCCGCCCCGCCCATCTCCCCCGCCGGCCAATCCCGTAGGCAGCGCCCTCCCGCCGCCGGCCAATGGCGAGCGGGGACGGCGGGGCGGTGCCCCNCGGCTGGGCGCAGGGCGGCGCGCACCACCTGCCGCCCATGTCGCCGCCGTCGGGGCAGCCGCTGCTCTACGCGCAGCCCTACGCGGGCCTCAACGGGATGCTGGGCCCGCCGGCGCCAGCGCTGCACCACGGGCTACGCGACCCGCTGGGCGCCGAGGAGGCGGGCGGCCACGAGCTGGCGGCCTCGCCGCCGCCGCTGGGGCCGCCCGAGCCGTCGGACGAGGACGCGCCCAGCTCCGACGACCTGGAGCAGTTCGCCAAGCAGTTCAAGCAGCGGCGGATCAAGCTGGGCTTCACGCAGGCCGATGTGGGGCTGGCGCTGGGCACCCTGTACGGGAACGTCTTCTCGCAGACCACCATCTGCCGGTTCGAGGCGCTGCAGCTGAGCTTCAAGAACATGTGCAAGCTGAAGCCGCTGCTCAACAAGTGGCTGGAGGAGACGGACTCCAGCACGGGCAGCCCCACCAACCTGGACAAGATTGCGGCGCAGGGCCGGAAGCGCAAGAAGCGGACGTCCATCGAGGTGGGCGTCAAGGGCGCCCTAGAGAACCACTTCCTCAAGTGCCCCAAGCCCTCGGCGCACGAGATCACCTCCCTGGCGGACTCCCTGCAGCTGGAGAAAGAGGTGGTGCGGGTCTGGTTCTGCAACCGGCGGCAGAAGGAGAAGCGGATGACGCCGGCCGGGGTCCCGCATCCCCCCATGGAGGACGTTTACGCACAGGCGGACACTTCGCCGCTGCACCACGCGCTGCCCGGCGCCGTGCAGTGACTGCCCGGCCCCGGCGGCGGGCGCGGGCAGCGGGGGACGCGTTTTAATTTATTCTCAGACTGGCCCGGCCGCCCGCTCCGCGCCCCGCGCTCTATTTATTCGCCCGCCGGAGCCGCAGCGGCCGCCGCAGCAGTAGCCAAAGGTTTGCGATCTCTAATTTATTCCCTTCCTCGCGCGGCCGGGAGGCGGCGGCGCCCCCGGCTCGGCCCCTCCCGCTCTGCCCGGCCCGGCCCGCCCGGGGGGACGCTTCGAAACCATTTCCCGGCCCGTTCTCTATTTATTTCTAACCGTGCGCGGAGCTCGCACCCTCCCGTTGGTGGGTTCAGTCCGGTCCATTCCCTGGGGTTTCGGTTTTTGTTTGTATCTCCTATTGCAAAACCAATGTAGACTGCCGAGGGTACGTTTCTATTTATGTTATAGTAAATATTTTATTACTTACATAAACCATTTACCCAGGAACCGGTCTCGTGTCGTCTTTGCAGGCTCGGAGCCCGGCCGTCGGGGCCGGTGGTGGCGGCGCTGCCTTGGCCAAGCCCCGTTCCCGGTGGCCGCCGAGCCCCCCGGGGAGCCCCGTTCCCGGTGCCTCCCGGTTCGCAGCCGCGGTGCTCGGCGGGGTTTGCCCGCCCGGTAACGCGCTTTGGGCGAGCCGCATCCCTGCGTGGATGCGCCGGTGCCGTGCCGTGTTCCCCGCATCTCCCGCAGGGTTTTTGCCGATCCGAGCGTGACTCTCCGCGGTGCGAGCAGAAAACAGCCCGCACCTAACTTTCCTCCCGCATATCGCAGTGGTAGCACATGCACACTGAGTAGATTCCTTCTACTCGAACCACGCTCCCGCTTTTTTCTGATGTCACCAGCTTTCCTTTTCGTGGTCTCACGCCCGAATGTTTTGTGGTTATGCCGAGAAAGGCTGAAAATACAGTTTCTGCATTATCAGTTGTTGGAAGAATGATCCTGCATCTCTACTTTAAACCTTCTCTTGCAGCACCAAGGAAAGTCGCATGTGAGGATTGTTTGCTTTTGCAGGTCCTTGGATTCCTGCGGTGTTTTGTGTCTTGGGAGAACTTTTGAAATATGTTCCCATACAGAGCTCTTGCACTGATTAAATACTTGATCAAAATCTGGTAGTAAAGGACCAAATTCTTTCTTTTTAGCTGGCAGAAAATCTACTGATGTTCTCAGACATCTGGCACTGGATGGTTTCCCCACTTTATTCAGTACAAATTAAGTGCTGTGAAAACAGAAGCTTTAAAGGGGATTTTCTAGTGAAAGCGCTGCATTGTGCATTACAATTCGTGTATAATTCTTTTTAATATATAGAAAAAATTCTAACACACCAAATGTAACTTACTCTTGAAAATTTATACTTGAAAATTCTTGTCTTCGTTGCAGTTTGATTTTGTTGCATTTTGTGCCTTTGGTAGGGGTGTATATTAATTGTCTAAGCAATGTCACATTTGCCATTGATGATGTTATAATTTATTGCATTTTCAATGTTTCTTATAATGTAGCTATTCTACATGAGCTAATACAAGACTATCAAGTTCTCATTCAAAATTCTACTAAACTGATTTTTGAGATTTTAAAATAAAGTCACTTTGAGCAGTTATTTCATCAAATACTCTGTAAAGAAATTATTCACTTTGTGATACAAACGAGCTAGTGAATGCTGTGGGTTAGGGTATTAATAACTTCCCTTGGCATGCAGACCATAATACAAAATCTCACTTAAAGGGTTTAGTGTGCAGTGTGTGTTCTGTCAGCTTTTGCTACGGGCTTAGCTTCCTTTTTTGTAATGAGGTTGGTTTTTATAGAAGAGCAGAGAATGGTAGGGCTGTTGGAGAGATCCTGAATTCAAAAAGTTTTGCTGTTTTTACTGAATATTAACTAATTTCTAAATAGCGAAGCAGATGTAGTAGCTTAGATGCTACACTTCAGTAAAAAAGTAAAGGAGGAGGATGATTTAAGGGTTTCAATCAATGTATCATGACAGCATTTTAATTAATTTCCAACTCTGAGAATCTGTCCTTAGCAGTTACCCCGTGTGTTCCCCACACATGTACCATTGTTTTTAGCATTTTGTCATGCTGTAATTGCAGCCTTTGCTTAAGAATTTCTGTGTGACAGCCAGGCTTTAAGGGAAGAAGAAACAAAATCAAAACTGAACAAAAGAGAGGGATTTTTTGTTTGTTTCTTAAAGAAAACAAACTCGTTTGCATTGAATGTTTAATTGTGCTGCATTTCTATAGTGGGAGACATTTCAGTAACCTCTTCATTCTGAACTAACCTGGATGGCAAACAGGATTTATTGATACTCAGAAGGGAAGGGTCAGTTTTCACATTGTGTTCTCCTAATAGATGAGATGTGCTGTGAGTGCTGGGGAGGATGAGCACCCTTGGGTTGTTCCGTGTGTCACATTGGATAAGGGGCTGGCAGCCCCGCTGCATTAGCTCTGTCGTGCTCTTGAGCAGCAAAAATAAAATTCTCTTTTGTATATTTCCCTTCTGCGGTGCCGCAGTGCTCAGCTGCTCTAAAAATCAAATGCCCCAAAGGTTTGCCTATCTTAGAATAACTTGTTAGTTTTCCTGGTCAGGGATTAAATAGCAATTACTGAATTACTGGAGGAAGACTTTTTTTTTGGTGGTGGTGGTTGTTTCTCACTGAGGTGAAAGCATGACCTCGTACTACTACATCAGTAGTAAAGCAAGAAAAGGTAGGACTGTGGTGTTGGTACATAAAAGAAAAGCAAATGTACAAATACTTACTTAACAATGCTCAAACAAAGTAAATAGTAAACATACAAAGTAGGAAGTGTAGATAAGGAACAGAAGCACTGCCAGTGCAGTTCAGAGAGGGGTTTAGGTCTCTGCTGATGGGAAATCTTTGCTCTAACCCAGGGGCAGTCTGCTGCTGAGCAGTGCCTGGCCCCAGCAGATGCCCTTCAGAGCATTCAGTCTCTGGTTAGTCCCGTGGTGGCACCGGGCTGTGCTCATTGTGCTCGGGGCAGGTGCCATCCATCACCAGGGACTGGGCTGATCTGCTTGTCTTGCCCACAGTCCAGAGGGGCTGGTGACCCAGGGTTTACATCTCAGACTGCTGAGGTGGTGACCAAGGGTCTTTGGCCAGATGGGGAAGTTGGTACCAGGTGAATGCAGCCCTGGTGTGGGCTCAGCCCTCCTCATGCTCACAGAGGGCTGTGCTGTGCCACCCTTACCTGAGCAGAGAGCCTGTCTGTGTGCTCCAGGGACATGGGAGGGCACCTGTGCTTCCCAAATGCTGTCATCTTATACATTGGTTATTGATAATTCTAGGACACTGCTGTTTTCTGCAAGGCAGACCATACTCAGTAGGGTATCACTTTTTCCCTTTTACTTGCAGGAAGGTGGAGAGTTGCTGATCAGCTTTCATACATGCTTAGGAGAAGGTTGTACTATCCCAGTATCCAATTTCTTCCAGATTTCTTGTCTTAGGCTATTATTGCTGCCACTTGCAGGAGCAGAGAATGCTTGCTGTATAACAACTGCAGAAGTGACTACAGCACAGCAGTTTGCCTGGCGAGGCACAGTCACTTGTAATTAGTAATGCTGTGTTCATCTTATGCTTTCCACTGAATCTGGTCTCTTCTGACGGCTGCCCAGCCAGAGCTGTGCCTGATCCCAGCACAGTGCTGCAATGCAACTGGCCCCTAATGAGCTAAGGCAGCAGCTGAAACACCATGATCTCCTTACATGAAAATTCAGAGCATCAGCATTAACACCATAGAGTCTTGTTCCCGATTTTGCCCACTCCTGCTTGCTCTCTCCCCTAGAAGGAGAGATTTCAGTACCATCGGGTTAAGCAAATCTTGTCATTCTGTGCTAATGTTGTTTGCATATATTTTCATTTTATGCTAATTCTACCGTTGGTTGTTTGGAGCTGGATCAGCCCCAGGACAGCTCAGAGTTGTCGTTTCACAGGTACTGGAAGGAGATCTGGGTCCTGCCCTAGGGCAGAACCCCACAACCCTGGAATTACTTCTCCTTAGCTGCCTTGTGTTTTTCTTACAGTTTGGGTTGTTTGAAATGAGCCCATCCTGGCTAGTGACTCAGAGCTGGCGCTTGCCCTTGTCATGTGCTGAGGATGGGCACTTAGTGGCTGCAGCTCCCATGGGGGCTCTGCCTGCTGCCAGTGCCTGCTGTCCTCTTTTCCTCTGGAGTAGTTCAACCCCAGCTGGGGCAGGAGGAAGCTGAGGTGGCGTGGGGGGTGTTTTGGTTTTGTTTTAAAATGCTAGATGTCCATAGATGACAGTGTCTGCTCTCACTAAGTTTAATATTGCTGCTCAGAGGGACCAAGGCCAATGTACCTTCCTGAAATGGGCAGCTGCAAAGCACAGGTTTTCTGCAGGCTTCCACCAGTGAGTACAGTGTGGGCTCTGAGCAGCAGCATCCCTGTTCTGCATGTGTGTGCCTATACAGGAAACACAGAGAGAAGGAGCTCGTTAAATCCCTCATGGGAACCACCACTGCGCTTTGCCAAGCTGATTTATGGGCAGTCAGCTTTGCTCCCACTTGTGATTTGCTGCAAGTGTAGGTGTGCACATGTGTACAGCAGCAGAGACATGGCCAACTGCACTTCCTCAGGTGTTCTCCTCTGTCCTGGGAGGAAGCTTTGGCAGCAGAAGTTCCCCACAGTTCCAGTTTGAGCTAACATGACCCAGTGTCTGTGCCGTGCGTGGGAATTACCAGGCTGCAAAGGCTGTGTTAAAGCATGTGATGCTGCACACACCATATAATGTGCATGTTAGATCAGATCTTATGAATATTTCATATTCCTCGATATCGCATTATTTTTGGTGTTGGGCAAATTGAGCGTTATTCCTTGTAAGCCTTGCAAAGGTTTTACATTGTTTCCCTGGCTCATACGCTGCTGAGAGCACTTGCTGCAAGGCAGAATGCTTTTCATGCCAAACTTTAAAGATGTTTCCTTTTTTTCCTTTTTCATACCTTTCTTCTGGAGCATTCTGCCTGATCAGGGTGTTTGTGCAGCACCAGCAGCATCCAGGACCTGTTTCCCTGTGGACATTGGCTTCTCTCAGCTCCACAGGGGCAATCTGCTTTCCATCACTGTACCAGATTCTCTAGGGCCAGAACTCTTAGCAGTTACCACAGCCACAGAGCAGTATTTCCTACAGCAAGTTTCCAAGCTGGCTCTTCTCTCAGCATGTTTAAGGAAGGTGGATGGCTCACTGAAGCTGCTCAGCTCTGTCTCAGGAGCTGCACCCCAAACAGCTCTGTCCTTCAAAGTAAATCAGTGAGCAAGTGCACAAAAAGCTTCTTGCAAATATCACATATATATATATATATGCACAAGAGGTGTTGGATGCTCCATGGAAATGCCAGCTCTGCAGTCAGGGATCAGTAGAAGGTATGAGAGAGCCAGTGGGCAAATTGATATCTCTACATTTTACTGCACTTGTTTGGTTTGGGGTTTGGGGTTTTTTTGGGTGGTTTTTGGTTTGGTTTTTTTTTGTTTGTTTTTTTTTTTTTTGAGAAAATCTGTCCTGTGATTTTTATTACCTGGAGCTCACTGTGTATTAGTGCCTCTCAGTCACACTAAAGGCTATGCAACTGAGATTATGCTGGATCATAAATTTGTAGCCAGACAAAACTCTAGGAAATGAATTTACACATTTGCATCTTTTGCAGTGATTTGCAGGATAAAGAGTCAGGCTTTTGCATTAGATGTCTTTATGTTTGGAGGTGTTTTAAATAAATAATTAGTTTTAAATTGGAGATGTTTTTTCAGTCATGTTTAAGACTAACCTGGTTACAGACAAACCAACAGGACGGGCAATGAGGGAGTTGTAGTACATGAGGGTGATTATGAGATCTGCTACAACACAGGCTTTCCTCTAAAATGCTATCAGAGCTCCTGGATTTTACTCCCAGATCCCCTGTTCATTTTCTGAAGGACTATGAGAAATGTTTAGGATTTTTTCCCCCGGTATTCTTACTTCTCATGAAGTGATGTCATAAGATACGACACTAAGTTGCAAGGGTTAATTTACATGGATTAGCTCAGCAAGAAGATCTGCAGCAGTGTGAGATGCAGAGGGATTTCTCTCTCGGTCCCTCTGTGGGAAGAGCATTCCCGTGCGCGGGGCTCAGCGCTGCAGGGACCGAGCATCGCTGCCCCGCTTGCCCCTCCCGCTGCCACGGCTGTGCTCCTGATCTCTAAAAGTGCTCCTGGCCCTGCTGCCCAGGGCTGTGCAGAGCAGGATCGGCTGTTTGCGTTGAGGATAAGTGCTGTGGAAGGGCATCACCCACTGCTGGAACGCTCCCCATCAGCGGGAGCCGCGTGGAGCTCCAGCCCGTGCTGACAAGCGCAGCCCAGTGTCTCTCTGTCTCCAGCTCCCGGCTGACTCGCAGCAGCACCGGGTTATTTTTACGCACATGGCCTGTGGCATGTATCTGGCAGAGCTGTCTGGAGGAGCAGTGACATGCCGTGGTGCTGGACATTGTCCCCTGCCCTCATTCCTGCCAGGTGGGGGTCAGGGTGCAGCTCTGAGTTTCTCTGCTTTGGGACAGAGGTCCCGTGTGCCTCTGTGTGCCCTGCAGAGCTGGAAGTGCCAGGAGGATGCTCAGTGCTCAGGACAGTTCTCATGATGTTGTTTTCCCATGCCATGACACGGGCTCAGGTGTCAAAGCATTTGGGAACAAAGGCATAAAAGCTGTCTCCAAACCTGACCTCATGTCCTGCTGGGGAGCTGCCCTCGCTGAGTCCAGGTCTGTGCTCGCATTTTGGGCCAAGCACTGAGGCTCAAAGTGACTTGGACCTGACAGCTAAAAGCTGCCTGTCCCAGAGCCCTGTGCTGCTCTGCACCTTCTGCCCAGGGCAGGGGCTGGCTCTGCCCCAGGAGGGCTCTCAGCTCCCCAGCCCTGGCTGTGGGGAGCAGCCTTGCAGGCTGGCCCAGCCTTGCTGGTGTTGGGGACAGGCACAGGTCAACGTCATTAAAAGGGAGAGAATTGAATCAATATCTGGAGCGTTTGATATTCTGCCTAGTGGAACACTTGTTATGTCTTTAATTACTATTTCTAAAAGCACCGTGGAATGGAAAGCAAAAGGCAGAAATAAATAGCAAGGGGTGATCAATTGGGCGTGAAACCCTTGTTATTGATCACCTTTAACCTCTGCTTAAACTAATGACAGAGCTACCATTTAACTGTCCCCAGGCACAAAGCACATCAATTGTACAAGTGCCACATAAATCACGGTGGGCTGCAGCATGCTGTGAGTGGCCCCTGGGGCCAGCCTACCGTGGGGAGGGCAGGGTGCCCGAGCTGCAGGGGGGCACTCCTGCACTGGAGCACCTGCTGCTGCAGGTGTGCTTAGGTGAGCTGCTGCTCTGATGTTCTGCACAAAAAGGCTCCCGACAGCAAAGCCACATCGCAGGGCTGAGGAAATGACAGTATTTCCCCTCCATGCCTCTTTCCCCGTGGAGATAAAAGAAGATTTATGCTGCTGAAGATCCCCTGGATGCCTGCTCCTAATCTCCACATGCCATGGCTGGGGCAGCACCACTGAGACTGGGTGAGTTTGCAGGCAGAAGGACAGAGAGGACTCAAAACAACAATCCTGTCTCAGCAAGTGTTTGAAGCAGCAAAGTTTGGGGAGGCAGTGACATAAGCACAGAAAGAATCACCTTTTCCCATGTGTCTTCAACTGGCTTCCTGACTTATCAGCTGTGCTGGAATTGCCTATGCTGCTTGTTATAGGGGTAAAAAAAGTAAAAATCAAGATGTGCAATGGGCAACAGAGTGAAGTCAGCACAGCCTTGCAATATAACAACAATAATATTCATTAACATTCAATCTACAAATTATCCCTTCAAACCCCAGCCTGGAGATTTGCCAATTTTCAGTACATGACAATGTTGTCTAATATGTTTCCAGCACAAGAGCATTTCCAAGGCTGTGCTGGATATGTGGCACCACAAAACCATCAGCTGAATGTCCTGCCATGCACAGGGCAAGGGCTGTGTCTGCCTTTCGAGGGGAATATTTATCTTTAAGACAGGATGCCTGTTCTGCAAATTCACTTCCCTAAAGAATTAGGAGGTGATCTTTTTCTTGATGCTCCCTACTCTTGATGTTAGTGAAAGCAAAGGGCTTTTAGAGCAGCTTTCAAAAAGCTGTTTGTTTCCAGAGCTGTTTAGGAAGGATTTGCACTGAGCTCTGGGAAGGAAAAGGGCAGCGGGGGTGCCATGGAGCAGTGTGTCTGTCTGTTCATCCCTCTTGGAACGCTCTCAGGATCACTCCTGTCTCTGTGGGAACAAGGAAAAGATCCTGTCTCATCTGCTGTTAGATGGGCTGCATGCAGCTGAGCACACATTTGGCCCACACTTGGCATGGCCGTGCACATCCCTGGAGGATTTTCTCAGAATACCCTGGGTTAATAAACATTTTGCCTTTGTGCTGCCATTTGGAAGGTTTCTACTGAAATCTTAAAAATCATTTGGGTGTCCTCATCCATCAGCCACTGGAAACATTATTGATAATGCAATCATTCCTTTTTTTGGTCACTCTATTTCACTTTTTTTCCCTGCTGAAAATCCTGTGATTTGTCACTGCTGAAACGTTGAGAGATGATTGGAATCTGCCCAGGTGCAGCAGGGGAGCCTTGCAGAGGCAGCCCAGGGAGGGGAGGCTCTTGCATGCCTCTACACCCACACTTACATCTGGGGGAAGTCTGACACAGCCCTGGGGAGACAGCAGGCTTGACACCTCAAGCTCTGCTCTGGCCAGACTGGGGTTCTGGTCTGTGCCAGGGGTGTCACCAGTTTGGGTCTCTGAAGCAGCTTGTCCCCCCAGCTCTGGGTACTTCGCAGTGGCCTGAGTGATGTGTGGTTTCCCAGGGGTGTGTGCTGACCCCAGTGACAGGGCTGCTGTGGGAGCCAGCAGAACTGCTGCTGCATTGTCCCCACAGCCTGCAGGGATGGTGGCTCCTCTGCTGCCCTGGGCAGCCTGCGCCAGGACTCGTGTTGCTATAGGCAGTGCTGCTGCTCCTCTGTGACGGAATAAGCCATGGGTGCCATTAGCTTCCACTTTCTAGGGGCTTCTAAGGCATGGGAATGTCAGAGCAGAGGGACACCCCACAGAACCTGCACTGGGCCCTGCTTCTGCTGTGGGGGATTCACCTGCATGCTTGTGGTGGCTGTGGAGGACACCAGAGCCTGCAGTCCCTGCACAGTGAGTGCTGCTGGTCTGGCAGAGAGAGTGCCTCAGTGCTCAATAAAATCTTCTTCCGTGTCAGTCCAGAGGGGCAGAGCTCCCCACTGACAGCAGCTGCACCCAGAGCTTGGCATGGATTTGCATAGATGAAATGATTTCTCCTGCCATTCATTCAGTCTCTCTGTCTGCCAGCTTCCCTGCTCCTCTCTGGAATCTGAAGTCCACACAGGGAGCATTCAGCTGGCCACGAGCTCTTTACTGAGCATTGCTTTGCACAGATGTCCCCAAGCAATGCCATGAATTGTTGCTCTATAGTCACTAAGCTGTTTGGGAAAACATTTCAGATAACTGTCCTACGCACTGGGGTGACTGAATTGATGGCATTTGAATGGTCAAAAAGATAGTGTGAATTGGAAACAATGCTGTCCCTGTCACAGGCAGCAGGAGAATTCCAGCTGGTATTTTCATTGTTAATGATCAAACCCAGAGCACTGTGTGGCCTTAATACCTTGGAAGGGGCTGGAGAAATACACAAACCAGCCTGTCACTTCCCCTTCTGGATTTTCCAAATGCCAGGGGAGGAATGCTTTTAAAATTGTCTTTCAGAGCTCCACAAGTGACACTGTAGCTTGGCTGTGGGGAGGGGAGGAAAGGGACAACAGCCATGGTAGTTGCCAGAGAATTGTGATGGTCACCAAGTTTGGGAGCTGCCCCACCCTTGGGTGGCAAGGTAGCACCTCTGCCCACAAAGGTGGGAGCAAACAGGCACTGGTGCATCCCATGCAGTGGCAGGCAACACTCCTGGAGGTGCTTGGCAGTCAGGAGAGCTTTGCTGCATCTGGGCTTGGCAGAGCACAGGCACCCTAACCATACATCATCCGGAGGAATGGGCACTTGGGTAACACATTAGAATAATACATCATTAGAGTGCTGTTGCTATGGTGATGTATTAGGGCAATACATCATTAGATACCTTCCACTGATGATGTATTACTCCAAACATGGCTCCTGCCAGCACCAGCACAAGGACCACAGGGGAAGGCTTGTCTTTTTTGCAGAAACTTTACCCTTCCCCTAAGGAAAAAAATCTGAGAGTAGTGGCTTCACTGAGGAGACACAGGGCAGGGGCTGGGCCCTCTCTGCTGAGCCTCTTTGCTGTGTGACTTGCTCCATGCTGAGCCTGGTGCTGTTTTCTGGGGACCCAGGACCTGCATTTCAGTGCACGTGGGCAGAAGGATCTGCCAGTGCTGCTGGGCAGAGGGACAGGATCTGCCCAGGCCCTGCCTGAGCCAGAGGGTCTGGGGCATTTGGGGGAGCATCCTGCGGTGCTGCTGGAGGGCTGGCACTGCTGACATCCCCTGTGAGGGGCTGGGCTCGTGCTCCCCGTGTCCTCCACGCTCTGCCCTCGTGCAGGGCCTGCATCACTCTGGGGAAACTCGTCCTCTCCTGTTCCCCAGGCAGCCAAACATGCTGGTGGCATGTGTGGTGCCCATGCCCGTGGCAGAGGAGATAGATGGACCCAAAAAGGAGCCCCTGGCAGCTGCTGCTCACCTTCTCATGAGCCTCTCCCTTGGGATCACTTTTCCCTTGCTCTTCCCCTCAGCCCTGGGGACCCTGGCTCTAGCCTGGAATGAAACCAAAAAGGTGAGCCCAGGAGAAGTTCCAGCCAGCTGGATCCTCAGCATCCCTGGGGTCTTTGCAGGGCTGCACTCTTTTCAGCTCAGTGGGCTAAATAAATTGCTTCATAGAGCAGCTTGGGAAAGGAGGTTTCTTTTAATGCAAAGTATGTTGTGTGCATCAGATATAATTTGATTTTAATTAGTGGACAAGAAAGCAGCATGGTTAATAAAGTGTGCACAGTCTTCTGCAGGGATGCCAGTCTTGAATTCCTAGAAAATGTGATCAAATCAGAAAGACCAGTGCAAGGTGAGCCAAGGCTGAGCCTGTCTGGGCAGGGGCATTGTAAACAGAGTCCCAGGAGAGACCCCTGACCCCTGTGGTATCCCATGGCCAGGATCACAGCAGAAAAACAGTTTGTGGAGCTCATGCTGTTATCTGGTGTGGAGATGCCCCAGCAGCCTCAGACAGTGTTGTGTGCCAGCTGCATCCAGGGACTTTTCAGCTGGCTCCCCTGCCTGCCCTCAGCTCAGGCATGGGCAAAGGTGCAGCTGCCCATTGCTTCCCTCCCTTTTTCCTTCACTTGGAGGGACCTCAGTGCCTGTCCCAGCTCCCTTGTAGGTCACAGCTGTGACAGGGCTGCTCCTGGATCTTCCCATCTCTAGCACTGCTTGGGGGATGCAGGTTCCCAAGCTGCAGCTGCTCGTACACAGAAGCTTGTGTTTGGGCAGCAGGTCTTCTGGGCTCTGTTCCCAGCAGTGTGGGCTTGTGGTTAGACCACTTAAGAGCCAGGCTGCCCCCACATCGCCCTGCAGATGCACACTTCCTTCCCCTGAAACCTCTGTGGGAGCAGAGCCTGCCCACTGAGGGCAGAAGGGCAAGAATAAGAGGTTGGTTGTGCAGAAGTATGAAATAATATCCCCTGGAACTGCCCTGCTGCTGGCTCCCCATCATCATCATAAGAAGTGAGACACTCTAGGAGAGCAAGCCTGTGTCTGCCCCTGGTGCCCATGGTTTTAAGGGTTCAGGGCTCTGCTCTGCTCCCCATCTGCAGTACTCTAAGCCAAGGCTGCTTTCAGCTTCTCAATCCATTGCATTCAATTAAGTGATAAAGTGAGCCTGTGGGCACAGCAGTGGTTGCTTATCCCTGTATCAGCAAATTATCCCCAGGTGGGGCAGACGGGTCTGTGTGCCCCGGGCAGGAGTTGGGGGTGAAGCCCTGGTGAAGCTCTCCTGGGAGAGGGGACCCACAGCAGGAGCAGAGGCAGGGCTGCCCAGCACTGCTGTCCCTGGCAGGAGCAGCCCCTGGAGGCCAAGGCATGGTTATTTAAAGCACTGTTTTCACTCTGTTCCCACCAGGAGACTCAGCTAGCACCCACCCTGACACGGCTGGCAGCAAGCGTTTTAGGGAGGCTGTGGGCATCTGAGAGAAGCAGAGCTGCCTGTGCCACTCTCCCCCTGCTCCACGGCCACGGGGTGTGCAGGGCACCACAGCTCTCTGAGGCCAGACCTGGCTGTGAGGGATGTCAGACATCAATAACCATCACTGTCAAAAAGGACAGGAAAAGGTTATTTATCAGAAAACAGGCTGAAAAGTGAGATTGCAGAGGCAGTGACATGTGCTGCGGCCACGCTGCCAGGGCTGCATCCCGTGGTGGCTCAGAGGGGTCAGAGCCACTGCTGCAGTGCCACAGCTCAGCCCCACACTGTGCCCGTGGCCAGCGTGGTGCCACCAGACTGACAGCAGCCCGATGTTTGTCTCACTTTGCCTGGTGCAGTTAGGACTCTGTAGGAGTGACGGTGCCCTCGGAGCAAGGCAGGATTGGAGGGGGCTGAGATTTCAGACCCAGTGCTGGTGCCCTGTGGTGTTCCCCTGACTGCTGAGCTCCTGGGCTGGAGGAGCTGCTGTCTCTGTGCAGAGACAGGGGTCTCCTCATCTGCTGGGGCTGCAGGGAACTGGGTGTGTGCATGTCAGTGTGCTTCTCTGTGCTGTGACGTGGTGGGCATTTGAGAACAACGTTTTGCAAAGCAAAACCAGACAAGGTTATTAATTTTCAAGATAACACCAATGAGAACACTGAGTTGCTGCTGAATTGTTGATCATGTTGACTGCAGTAAAGACATTTGTGTGCCATGTTCACCTGTAGCCTCGTGTACCTGCTCTGCCTCCACAGGTGATGCACAGGTGCTGCTGGAGCTGTGTGGGGCTGGAGCTGGTCAGAGTTGGGCTGAGCCTGGTGAGTGGTGGGGCAGGAAGCCCCAGAGCCTCAGGCCTGGGCTCGGGAGCAATGCCAGGGACAGGCACAGGACACCTGGTGGTACTCCTGATGCCAGGGCTGTTCCCAGAGGAGCACTAAGGCCTCAGGGATGCCCTCAGCACACCCCTGGCACAGCTGGGAAGTTTTGCATCCTTCAAAACCTGTCCTGACGCCGCAGTTCAAGGTACAGCCCCAGTGCTGTACCCTCCCTCTCCCCATCGCCTACCTCTGATTAGAGCCCTCAGAACAAACCTGCTAATGCCTTTCCCAAGCTCTCGCCCCCACACTTTTGCCATATAAATCACTATAATTAAAGTGTTTGGAAAATGCTTTGGGAGCCCAGACAAGCATCCCCACATGCTACACACCCAGCTTGGCAAGCCTGACTTCCTGCTGCACCCACCCTGCTGCCCCGGGCGCTGCATCCCTCCCAAAACACCCAGCAGGACAGAGGAGAGGACCGTTCCCAGGCTGTGCTCGCCCCAGGCTGCCAACCTGCCTCGGGCTCAGCGCCTGGCCAAGGCACTGCACCCAAACAGAGAGAGCCCAGAGAGATGGGGCAGGGCCCCTGCCAGCCCCTGCACCACCCGCAAAGCCTGGACAAGGCTGTGTGTGAGGGGAGACAAAGGTGCTGGGGGTGCTGAGCCTGGACAAGGCTGTGTGTGAGGGGAGACAAAGGTGCTGGAGGTGCTGGAGGTGCTGGGCCTGGACAAGGCTGTGTGTGAGGGGAGACAAGGGTGCTGGAGGTGCTGAGCCTGGACAAGGCTGTGTGTGAGGGGAGACAAGGGTGATGGAGGTGCTGAAGGTGCTGAGCCTGGATTAGGCCGTGTGTGAGAGGAGACAAGGGTGCTGGAGGTGCTGGGGAATCTCTGCTGCTCGCGCCTGTCTGTCAGCAGCTGGGAGAAGCAGTGCTCTCTGCTGACTGCTGGAACCCGGGAGCAGAGAAACCTGGGGAGAAAGCCCCTTTGAGAGAGCGTGGAGGGCATGGCTCACTGCACCTGGCCCTGGCCCTTTGCTCATCTCAGGGGAACGAGCCCACGGGCCTGTCCATGGCCCCTTTCTCACCGACGCAGAGGAGGCAGCCGAGGTGAGCCCTGGTGGAGCAGGCAGGGCTGGTGGGGCCCAGGCATGAGGGCAGGGCTGCTCTGGGGACTGGCAGAGCCTGCTGGGATGGCCTGGGCACCACGATGCTGTCCCAGCTTCCCCCTCCAGCACAGCTCTGCAGGGCAAGAGCAGGTCCCATCCTGCCCTAAACCAAGGCATGAGGAACACAGGAGGTTTTGGCCTGTCTTTTTAACTTGGAGCAGAACAGTCCTTCAGGAGCTGGTGTGAGCCACCACCTGGGGAAAAAAAAAAAGCCATTTTTCAAGCCATGGGCAGCAACATCCATGAAACATTAATTTTTAACACTGAGCCCCTGGAGTGTAGATCAAAGCAACTGCGTGAGGAGGCAAAGGCAAAGGGAAGGAACAGAGCAGCAGGCAAGTAGACAGAGCTGCCTGAACGGGAGTGGCACAGGCATGCAGTGACTCTCAGGAGCCCTGTGGATGTGGCCAAGCAGGCACAGTGGCCTGAGCAGAGCAGCTCCTGGCAGGGGGGAGCCTCTCAGGACACCGGTGTCCATGCACAGTGTGGCTTCTCTTCTCCTGGCCTTCCTCCAGTGGCCACTTTTAATGGTGTCCCCAGGCCCCTCATCCCCACTCTTGAGCTCCACTGTTCTCTGCCTGAACTCCTTCAGTGGGCCCCTGCCTGTTTGTCCTCTTCTCTCCCACTGTGCTCAGCTGGCACCAGCTGTGCCAGGAATATTTGAGTCACCTGGACTTTCCTATTCTATTCCCAAGAGCCCTGCTGCTCCCTGGTGCCAGCACTGCCACAGTAGCCCAGGTGCCAGCCCACAGCAAGGGTACCTTCCCACCCAGCACCCTGGCCACTGGAGCTGTTTGAGGGTGGGGATGAACCCCCCAGTTTCTCCCCAGGGTTCACCTGCAGAGGTGGGTCCCAGGTGCACTCCAGCCCTGTGCTGACTGGCAGGAGCTGGTGGCTGTGCTGCAGGCAGCACCTTTTGCTGCCCCAGGGCTGCAGTGCCAGGTGATCACCCCAGCTCCTGCCCACCCGCATCAGGGTAGCCATGCAGGGGCATTCCTGCACCCCCTGCACCTTGGCACTCTCCCCCTGCTTTCCCAGTCACCCAACAAGACCGAGATCCACATGCCAGGATCTGCAGCTGTCCTTGAAGAGTGGCCATTGTGGGGATTTCACAGGCTGACAGAGCCTGTGACCATGGGGAGCTCTGGTGCTTGCTGCCACTTACTCTTCCTTAGCAGGGAGGTTTTGGCAGCCCTGCTCTCTGTGCAGACAGAGCTCAGTCCTGCTCCCAGCTCCTGCTCAGCATGTATTTTTACCTTTTAATGAAAGCAACTGAACTGCCTGAAGTTGCCTCTCAACTCTTCTCTGGGGCTTGGATTGCCAAGAAATGATTGACGCATTTAATAGAAGCAGTGGGTGCAGAGGAATTTGGCAGGAGCCCAGGCTCATGATACACAAAGGATACTGCCGTTCCTGCTTGGGCTTTCTGAGCCTCTGCTCCCTCAGAACACACTGTCCTGTGGGGGGATACTGTGAGCTCAGGAGCCCTGGGAACAGGGGCTGAGCCATGGGGCTGGGGACAAGGGTTTGGGGCAGGGAGGGCTGTGTAGGGGCTGCAGTGCATAGCCCTGAGCACAGGCTGGAGAAGCCAAGCCTCTCTCCAGTGCCTTTTTGGTTTTTCTACTGCTTTGAGCTGCACAGGGTTTGTCCCCACACTGGGGGTGAGTGTGTACAGCAGATACTTGCCTGGTTTTGCATACACACCTCGTGTGTGAACCTGCATGTGAAAGGGGTTTTTTCTTACATTTCCTGGAGAGAAACCCCCCTGCTGTGCATGGACTAGTTTGGGAGCAGCCCACACAGGTTGCATTTAGCACACATACCTGTGCATGCGTGCTCCTAAACACTCACATGCACACGTGGGAGCTCACCTGCACCTGCGGGCGTTCCCCCTGCTCCCTGTCCCACACCTGAGCCCTGGCATGTGCCATGTGACACCCACACGCCAGGCAGGTGTCACTCACTAACCCAGCACTTGGCACCAAGTGACAGCTGCTGCAGCCTCCCCTTCACACAGGGACACTCCTGTGTCAGCCAACTCCAAGGTTTAGACCAGTACAGTCTGAAGGCTTTTGTCTCTGCAGCCTTCTGGGAGGTATCAGAGGGTGACCCTTGGCCGTTTCCTAAGCCCAGGAGCAGGGTTAGGAACAAAGGAACAAAGCTGCCTGTCAGTCCCTGACCATGGGGTCTGACCTCAGCTTAGCTTCGTCCCCTTTGAAAGGCACCATGAAGCCACCACTAAAATTACTAATACTTCTCCCCTGGGTGTTTTCAGAGGGGCACCCATTCCAGATGTCTCTGGCGAGTGATTTCCAGGAGCAGGCTAGATGAGGCATTTCTTGTGTATTCAGTGTATACATTGCTCATCCCCTGGAGCTTCCCTTCTCCTGCAGATATAAAGGGCAATTTGTAGAGCTTACAAAGGCTTATTAAAGTATCATTGTGAAAGGGTGACATAAGCACCTGAACAGAAGAGAATAGAAAATATTTGTCTCATTAACCAGAGACTCAGATGTGTTGTTTCCTCTTCCTTATGTCTTCTTCCTATGGGAGGGTAACAGTCATTTATTATCATGTGTGGAGAGAAAAGCCTCCCTCCTTGGAAGATGTGCTGATTTCTGTGAAACCTCTGCACCTGGCTTGTGCTCTGGGGCGGGCAGGCTGGGAGTGAGCATGCCTGGTGCTCAGAGGCCTGGCACATTCTTTCAAATAATGCCAAAAGAGCAGCATTTTCTGAAAGCAGCACGGCCTGAGCCCCGTTTGTGTGGCCACAGCCAGTGTGGGCTGGAACACAGCACGGGCTATTAGCATGTAATGAACACAACAATTACTCTGTAAGGGGGAGAAAGGGGTTAGGGCCAGGCAGAGTTTTAAGAATAAAGGCTTGTTTGGGAGAATTATTCACTTGGTCCCTGCTGTAGGTGGACGGCAGCAGATTAGAAGGAAACATTATCTCTCAGGGCAAGTTCAGAAGGACAAATGAAGCCAAACTGGCACGGGTTGAGAGTCTCAATACATTATTCTCTTTGCTCTACAAATCTGTGAGAACAAAGTGCTCAGTGTAAATGTTCACCAGGGCCTTTTTTACCCCTGTAGGACCACAAAAGTTCAGCATGAGATGAAGGGACACGTGTTGGCTATTAGTCCACTACAAAGAGCATTTCAGTTTAGAATTTAGAGTCTCATAAAAACATTATTGTCTGTATCCCAGGACATTTGTTTGTTAGGGCAACATGGACTGAGAAAAATGTGCCCCTCTGCGCAGCTGTGTGCCTTGCCAGCCTTACCATGGCTAGCCCACCTCAGGGGCTACCTCCGGCCAGCCCCCCAGCCTGGCATCACTGAGGACATCCCCTGAGCCTCAGCCTCAACACCAGTCCTGTCATCTCTGCAGGCCAAGAAGGACTGTGGCCCTAAAGAACACTTGGCCTGGTCTGTTTTGCTGCTGCAGGAGGCTGTGCCTTGCTCAGGGTCCTCTCACCCAACATGCAGCACTGCATGAAGCCTCCACTGGCATTTCTGGCTCTGCTCTGCTCACATGTGTCTGTAGTTTATATGTTCACCAGGTCTGAGGCAAGGAAAAAGTTTATGTCCAAGTGAAATAGCCAAGGATCACAGAGTTCTTGCCTCCTCCTGCCCCAGAGATCACAGTCTAGCTTCTTGGGAGCACCAAGGCACCTTTCCCCTCAGCATTTCTCTGCCATCAGGAGCTCTCCTTCTGCTGCTGTGGCTCAGCCTCTTCAGGACTGACAAACCAAAACCCAGCTGGAGCTGCTGGACTTGGTCCTGGCTCTCTGAGTGAAGTGCAGTGGATGGCAGCACAGAGACCATCAGAACACAGGATCTGACAGTCCCTCCTGGACTTGCAGCCTGGAATAAACAAAATTATGGACAAGCATTCACGAGTACATCTATGGCAGTTCTGGGTTGTAAGCTGCTTGCTGCCTTCCTGGTTTAGAGTGATTTTGACAAAAAGCATCCATATGATTTTGATATACTTAAGCCCATGGCCAGGCTTTATAAGATGCTTGGCAATCTATGGGATAGTTTTTAGAAGCATTTTATTTTGCATTAGGACTGTCTTCCAGCTACCAAGATGATCAGCTTTGGGCTTAGTCAGTAGAGGGAGGAAGGTTCTAAGGACTTTTGCAGTAGGAGACTCAGCAGGGCCACCCCAGGTCTGTGGCTGCCCCAGGACACTGCCAGGAGCTGTGGGCAGGCAGGGAGTGTGGCTCAGAGCAATCCTCATCTCCCCCTGATCTGTTTGTCCTCCCAGCCTCAAAGGCATCCAGCACACAGCATCCACTGCTTCCTCCAGCTGCACAAGGAGCATGTGCTTTTAAAAGGCTAAAAAAAAAAAAAAAGGTGGAATATATTATCTATTCACAAAGTCATTGTAAATATTAAAGAGCCCATGAGGGGAAATGTCTCTGATGATGTATTTTCAGGAGTGTGGGAGAAAAATCCATGCAAAGGCACTACTGAGGGGTATGGCCAAAAGGCAGGAGATGCTTTGAACTTGTTCAAAGCCACAGGGTCGGCAGTCTTTCTGGGACTGCAGCAGGAAGCAGCTACCCATCTCTCCTCAGAGCCAGCTAAAAGGTCACTTCAGCAAATCCACAATTTAAATAAAAGACAGTAAGTCCCAGAGAGAGCTGTTTGAAAAAAAAAAAGGCATCAAAAGTGAGATAGATGCATCTGTCTGAGTGGCAGAGGTCCTGGAGAGCTTGGGCTTAGTACCAGAGTGTCTGTGCACTGCAGGGAGAGGACAGGTACCCCAGGTGCTTCTAAGGGGTGCACCAGCAAGCACCTGTCACAGCAGGAATGGGAAGGGAGCCTCCATCCCCCTGTCTCCATCCCCCCTCCAGCCCCCTTGGCTGCACAGAGCAGGGCCCTGGGAGTCTCTCCTGCCCTGCCCCACCAGTACACCCAGTATACCTGGGCTGGAGAACCACGTCCCTGCTGCCACAGCAGCTGTCACGGCCAGGAGGAATGAAGCATCCCTGGAGAGGCTAAAACCTGGGAGAGAGCTTTGGAGGACTTGTCTCCTGTGCTCCTGAGATGTCCCAGAAAAGGACAGAAGATCACTAAAAACTCTGAGGAGATAGTTTGGTTGAAAAGGCAAGCAAAGTAAAGCAGTGTTATGTAATGCAGCTCTGTTGAAACAGTGCAGGAAAGTTGCCTTGTGCCAATAAATCAGGCGGCCATGGAGGAGCAGATGTGAATCACACCTTGCTTCATATGCCCTGCAGTGTTTTCACTTATTGTTCCAGTTTTAAAGATTAATGGCACTCAGAGATGAGTATTAGCTACGCTTCCATTTCATAGTCATTATCAGAAGAGCTTTTTTCAGCATAATTAGCATGGATCAAATTTTCCAAGTGGCTCAGCAGACTGGCTGCTGTTCCTTGGCTGCTGAGAATGCCTGGGACGTCCCAATGCTGCTGCTGGGTGCACTGGACCCCTGACTCCTCTTAGCACCCTGTAGCCTTTAAACATGGAGAGAGAAGGGACACTACTGAGATGACAGCTGCTGCAACCCAGAAATGGGGGTTCCCTGAGCTGGGCTGCCAGGAACCCCCATGTTCTGACACAGCTGTGGGGGTTGAGGGGCTGGCAGCCTCTCTATCACCAAACAGGAGGGCAGGAGCTTCTGGCTGCCCTGGGTCAGGCATGGGCAGGTGCTGGTGCTCACCAGCCCTGAAGCCCCAGTGCTGGGGCTGACCTCTGCTCCAGGCTGCTTTGTGTTATCTGAGCACTTGTGCCTGGTGCCCAGCAGATCGGGGCATGAAGCATCTGATACCTGGAGGAGTAACGGAGGTGGGTTACCTGCACCAGGAGCCCAGCCTGGCTGTGGGCCAGGAGGTCTGGGAGAGAGTGAAGGTGGCGTGGGAGGGCTGGAGGAAGTGGTGGCTGGAGAAGGAAAACTTGGTGGCCTCTTGCAGGGCTTACCTGAGTGTGCTGCGTGGGGCTGGGGCACGCTGTCCGTGCTGTGTCCCCTGGGCTGTGTGTGAAGGGCGAGTGCTGTGCCTGCAGGGGAGGGTGTTGGCAGTGTGGGGGGAGCAGTGGGGAGCAAGCAGGCCGTGGGTGCTCGTGTGTGCCTGCCAGTGGTCTGGAGAAGGGCAGGGAGCACAGTGCTGAGCTCCCTGCTACACCCAATCAACCCGTGATCGTTTCTATCATGAAGATAAACTGGCCATTGTTGCCAAAAATAAATGTTAGTGTTCCAAATCCACACTTCAATAGCACCAGCTCATTAGAGATGCATATCATTTGGCTCCAGTCCCACACCTTCTAGCTCGTTATAAATATGCAGTTGCTGCTGGCTCTACCCCAATCATCTCTGCAATCAGAGCTTTTAATTAGGTTAATTAAATTGTATCAAACCTCGCAGGGACGCAGTTCACTGATGCTGATGAGGCAGCCAAAACAGACCTTAACTCTAGCTCTAATGAAGGCCCTGCTGCAGCTAATAACAATGCATAATAAATTAGTGCTTCCCTAGAAAGGTGCATCGGGGCTTGTGTTTCAGTAAATGATGATCTGTATGCACTAATTCACTATTGCAGTCTTTAGGTCTGCCAAGCCAGGGACATCCTGGGAATAGGTTCTCACTAAATAATGGGCTCCTGCCTGCTTGAAGCAATGCTGCTCACCTGGGCTCTCTCAAGGCACTAACGGCTTCAGGTACAGAACTGTGAGACAACAAAGCAAATATTTGCTGCTTTCACCCTGCCCAGCCCTGGGTCCACTTTTGTTGCCTGGCATCTCACAACAGAAGCAGCAGCAGGTATTTATGTATTTATTTATTTGAAAGCTTCTGTAATGGAATTTGGAGAGGAACGTTTTGTTTGGAGGGGAATGGGTGGCTGTGTCCAAGTGTGGCAGCATGAACGGGGACAGTACCCTGTTCCCAGGCTCTTCCCAGACATCAGCAGCCCTGTGTTGCTCCTCATCAAGAGGGGAAAAGTCCAAGTGGCCAAGGAGCTGTGGAACAGAGAGGTTTAGGGCAGCCATGCTGAGCAGCAATTAGTCATTCCTGATTTACATTCTGCTCTTTCAACTCCCTGCTGTGAAGCTGCTCAGGCTTGAGTGGAGGAACTTCATCACCCTTTTCTCCTTGGTGCCCTTGGGCAAGACACCTCAGCTGAACCTGGCTGTGGGGTCCCAGGGAACAGCAGGGCCAGGACAGCCAGTCCTGCAGCTGGAGACACCTACACTCAGCCCACAGTGCCACTGGTGGCCCTGGAGTGGCAGCATCTGGTGGGTGAGCAGTGGGATGATCCAGAGGGCACGTGGTGAGCAGATGGTAACACACAGGGCAGCTCTGGGAGCAGTGGGATGCCTGGGACCGAGCCTCCCTGCTCTCTGTTGTTGAAAGAACACGGCCTGGGGGGGCTCCAGAGGCTCTGGGGGTCCCTCTGCCTGCCACAGCACATGGCCACTGATGGAGACCCCACAGTGGCTGTCCTGGGGGGATCCAGAGCCTCCCCAGGCAAGTCAGCTTCTCGTGCCATGCTGCAGGGACCCCGCTGAGCTCTCCAGTCTGGTTCAGGCTCAGAAAATGGAGCCTAGAGGAAAGCAGCTGAGAAGCCTAAGGGCTGGTGATGGTTCTCCTGCTAGTAAAATATATTGTTGCAGCTGCCTAGAGAAAACCTGCAAGTGTAGTCTGCTATTAACATTTATAGCCAGTCATTATCAATTGAGTTCTTCGGGACTTGAACAAGGAATTACACAAAATTATTATATGGCACAATATTATTGAGTCACCTAAAACCTGAGCTGTGAATCTATGGGGAATTTTGATATCTGTATCTTTCAAGCTGCAGGGAATCTCCTTGCTAAAGAACCTGTTGGTTCAGCTTTTGATGCTATAACTATCACAAACACAAAATAGCTGTGGACATTTTCTCGCTGTCCTTCCCCATGAGGGCCCAGCTAGAGGATGGCAGATCCCACCCATGTCCCACTTTAAATCCTGTGCTATGGCCCAGTGGGCTGGGTTTTTGATTCAGTTATAAGGTACTGGCTCTTTCCAGACCCTTGCGGAAACATTTCAGTGCTTTAGTATGAGGATACCAAGCTAAAGGTTTTGGGAGTCAAAGAGCAAGATCTTTGAGAAGGTGTGGATTTTTTCCCTGGAAGCCACTGGGAACTCTGCAGGGCAGCAGGTGTGAGTCAGCCCTGTCTGCTACCATGGAAGTTCAGGGATCAGCACCTGCCAAATCCTTCACCACTGCAGGCAGGAATTGGTGAAAAATCTTTGTGCACAAGAGCTGGCACCTCCTTTTAGACTGTTATGGCCAGAAGATGATAAACCACTCCACAGGCTATGGGATTTCTGTACCTAGGCTTTGGAGGTCAGGGTCCAGCAAGAAGCCTGCTCAATCTGTAACACAGATGTAACAGTGCTCTGGTTTTCCTTTGTTAAAACCTTTCCCGAGGAAAAGTAAATCACAACAGGCACAACTTTTGCTACCCAGACCCCATATTGCGACCACGGGACCATGTGTCCTGGCTGGTACCTCAACAAAGTGCTGAGCTGCAGTCAAAAGCAGGCTGGCACCAGCCCTTCTCCAAGGGACATGGCTCCTTCTTTCTGAGCAAAGACTGTAACAATTATTCAATGAAATGGCTAACGTTTCTGCTGAAACTTGAATTTGTAAATAGCTGGACCAGTCATTGTCTTTTTCTTCACCTTTACTTTATGAATTTTGTCCTGGAAAAAAGAACAAGTACAAATATTTGCTGCTCCCAGGTGCCAGGGGACACCATCACCCCCAGGATGAGCCAGTGGCTGCTCCAAGAAAGCCTCGCAGCTGCCTACTGCACCCCACCTCCCAGCTGGGAAGAGACGCCTTTCTTCCAGGGAATAGGGCACTTGCTGTGCAGTGGGACAGAGGTGGACAAGGCAATTGCTGGGCCTGGCCAGGTCGCTGCTTTTCCATTCCTGCTACAGGATTCCTTGAGGGTCTCCCAGCAGAACTGCCGCTTTTCTCTCCCATCCTTTTCAGCAACGCTCTCGATGCAGGTAAAATTAATCAAGGGCAAAGATTAAATATTTATCTATTTAAACTTTAGTGTAAAATAGATTTCCCTTCACAGGGAGAGGGGACCCCGAGGTGCGCGGTGACAGTACGGGAATGTCCCCGAGCCCCCGGGCACGGGGACACGGCCCCGCCGCGCGCCGCTGCTGCCCCCTGCGGGCCAGCCCCGGCACTGCGGCTGCTCCGCCGCCACGGGGAAAGGCTGCGCGGCTTCGGCCCGAGCGAACCGGACCGGACCCGACCGGACCGGACCCGACCGGACCGGACGATCCTCACATGCGGGGCTTTGCTTTCCTTTCATTCGAGCTAACCGAACCGAACCGAACCGAACCGAACCGAACCGGACCATCCTCACATGCGGGGCTTTGTTTTCCTTCCATTCGAGCGAACCGAACCGAACCGGACCGGACCGTCCTCACACGCGGGGCTTTGTTTTCCCTCCCGCTCACCCCGTGGTTTACAGCCCTTACAGAACCCGCAGACTCCGTGGCTGCTCCCCTGAAAAGTTCTCCCCACAGTTATCTCTGCGATGGCAGGAACCTCTGAAGCTGCATTTAAGCAGGTAAAAACATCGCGTTTCATCACCGAGCTGCTGGAAAAGCTCCAAAGTAGGTAGGGCCTGAGAAGAGCATCTTTTTTTTCTTCCCCCCTTGCAGACCATGTGCTTATTGCTGGCAGCGACAGGACGATGGAGAGATAAGAAAAGGAATGTTCACACGGAGGCTCCTCTGAACGTGCCCGGGCTGCTCCAGGACACTCGGGATGTGTCTGCACATCCCCCATCCCCGGCAATGCAACCGGCCCAAGGAAAACCCAGGAGACAAACTCCTGTCCCACACCTGGCTGCTGCACTCTCTCCTTACACAGAATTTTGGCACTGCCTCGGTTTGAACTGAAGCAACTCTGGAGGAAAAGCACACAGTGGTGTAGTGCAAATAGGAAAATGAGAGGGATTGGGGGGTGTTGGGGAAACGAGTAGAGAGTAATTCACCTTTAAGCTGCTTGAAAAGACAGGTGGAAAAGCTGAGTTCCTCTCTCATGGGTTTGGACAGGTCCTGCTCAGCCCCAAGTCTCTTTGCTGGAACCCGGGAGCAGAGAACCCACCTCCCTAATGTTCCACTATGACCTTGACTGGTCACTGGTTGTTTATGGTGCATCTTACCAGGACACTTAGGCAAATCTCATGGCTTCCCACCATAAATATCAAGAGAACAAACTCTGATTTATTAATCAATTAATTAGATGAAACACACTGATGGCTACCGCAGGCCCACATTGGTTTGTTTCAACAAAGTGCTGAGCTGCAGTCAAAAGCAGGCTGGCACCAGCCCTTCTCCAAGGGACATGGCTCCTCCTTTCTGAGCAAAGACTGTAACAATTATTCAATGAAATGGCTAACGTTTCCGCTGAAACTTGAATTTGTAAATAGCTGGACCAGTCGTGGTTTCTTTCTTCACCTTTACTTTATGAGTTTTGTCCTGGAAAAAAGAACAAGTACAAATATTTGCTGCCATGCAAAGAGAAAAACACCCACCCACACCCACATAAATCAGAGAATCCCTGTCTAGGTCTGACCATAAAAGAAAAATGGTCACTTTGCACTGTTTAGGTGGGGATTATAATTTTATATGCTCTTTTCCCCTTCAGGCTGTGAGGCACAATCTGCTTTGCTCACAAACACCAGGAACAGGAGTCCCATTGAGACAAGTAATTTCTGTGGTCATTTGGATTTTGAAGACTTTCTCATAACTTACAGAAATGGTGCCCTGCTTCTCACTCCTAGTGACACTATTCTGGACTCCTTGTGAGCACCATTTTACAGCTGAGTCTTTGTCCTTGCTTACAAGGTGAGACTTGGACTAGCAGATACAATTTACTGGAATGCTTCATCTCCTTGCTTTTTCCATACTAAAACAGGATTAATTATCTTTAGGAGTTATCTGCAGGTGTCACTATAAAACCAGAATAAAGAAACATATACAACACACACAATACCAGACCTAATGACCTGAACAGAACAGACTTGGAGAACCAGAACCAAATCCCTCACCAGAAGATCCTTCCGTGTCTGGATTTTCTGTGAGATGACAAACATGGCCTTCTCCCTCTCGATGCGCTGCCTCAGGAGGTCATACTGGTTCTTCCTCTGCTGGGCTAATTTCTGGAAACAAGAAAAAAAAAAGCTGTTTTAAGACAGAGATGAAAAGACACTATGGTCTAAATCCTCTGAATTTCAATGTCAATTGCAAGAAAACATTTGACTCCCTAATGAGAATCCACTTTATCCAGAGGAGGGAAAACTAAAAAAAAAAAGACAGACCAGAGACCAATTCCTGAAGTGTTCAGAGCCTGCAGAAGCCTCTCAAAATGCAACTTGTTAGGTCAAGTTTGCCTAATGAGAGTGGATAGCTTTCCCAGCACAGGAACAGTATTACTGCAGGTGTGATTTAAGTAATTAAATTAAGGAGAACAGATCCCAACATGCTTAAAATATGACTCAGACATTTAGGAGAAAACTAGTCAGTCTACGACTCGTCCAACTGCTTTACTGACAAGTCAAACTGAGACTGCTGGCAGGAGGAAAGGGACCACAGGGTGTTTATTATCTGACATCTGAGTCAGAAAAAACAGGTTAAAAATTTACCAGTCGGCAATTTTAAGACAACTATTTTTACCTTACACACAACTGGCTCGTACTCAGAGTACTGTCCAACAGATGTGAATTACCTGAGCAGAATCTACAGCAGTAAAGCCAAGTGTAGCTACTTCTGTGATACTCAAACATCAGAATCAAAGCTGACTGCATAAGCAATTCATACTGAAGAATCATGAGATAATTCAAATTAGGAAAGCCAGGAAGTGAGACTATAGCTTAAATGGCTTTAGGAAGGGAAGCAGGAGACATATCTTAAGCCACTTTGGGCTCAGAACTAAACTGAAAAATACTGTAAGATGAGGAACACTGCAACAGAGACATCTGTGTTGGAATAAGCTTCTTCCTATATACCTAATTCAGGGGTGCAAGGAGTTTTGGGGAAGTGTGAGGGGAGACTTAACAGTGGATGCTGAAAAAAGTTACACCTGAAACTGCAGCAGTGTAATGAAAAGATAGTCCCATAGGCATATGTTCCTTTATAAAGGAGAAATATCTTCGTTTTGCAGGGACACTGCCTAATCAGATCCACACCACTCTTTTCTGGCCTGTACATCACAACTTATGGTAGTCCACCCACGGTGGACTGGGATGCAGTGAAAGAGTACTCTGTGGTAGTCCAGGAGAAGATGTGACTGCAGGCTCCAGGCAGTCACTTGGTGATTAAATGACATCCACTACTGCCTTGTGTCACCAATAAAAGTTTTAAGAAAACAATTTTGTTCACCTCCACAATGGTGCAAATAATCCTTTTTAGTGCTTGTCATACAAAGGATGTAAAACATGAAGTCTGCAGAACAAACAAACAGCAGCAGTACCTTTAGGTGGGCAGGATCAGTAGGTCCCTTCACTGTCTCTCTCTGCAGTGTTGCAATGGTTGGTCTGTTGTACACTCTGTCTACGAGCTCAGGAACGGTGTCCAGGTGAGCAGCAATATCAAACTCCTTAACTATACATAAAAAAAAAATTAGGAGTAAACTCCCATGGACTCTTTCAATAAGCAAACCTTCCCAACACATTGCTACAGTCAGCAACAGAGGCCCCAGCAACACAGCTCCTGCAGAAGTGATGTCTCAGCATCACTTCTTTTTATTTCTAAAAAAACAAAAGTGTCTTTCTTTTATGCCAGTCCACGCTACCAGGTGACAGAACAAGTTCTGTCCCCGGCTCCAGGCTCACCTTCCCGCTCCGTGTCCACGAAGAAGAGATGCCGGCCCCGGCCGGTCCCCGCGGCGTCCAGCAGGTGGAGCTCTGCCTTCAGCCGCTCGATTTTCTGCGGAAAGTCCAAGTTTGGCCAAATTCGAAGCGAGTAAAATCAAATCTTCCCCCGAGGACATTTCTGTCTGTTCCTCGGGGTTACAAGTAGCTGAACTGCTCCTTCCTTTTTTTTATCTCTGAAAACACATCTAGTCTATATTTATGACGTGTCTTCACAACCTTTCCAGAGAGAGGGTCACAGTGATTCCTGCTGTCACCCAGGCAAAGTGCACACATCCACCTGCAAAACTGAGTCCTCTGGCAAAGGGGAATGATTGCCATGGAACCACCAACAATGGCATGAAGCAAAGTTTAAAGCTGGCTTTGATTCTTTATCCCCAGTGAGAATCTGATTCTGTTTTGTCAATCAACATCAAAGCACGTAACATCTTCAGAAGAGGATTGTGTTTTTGTGGATTGCCAGCCTGCCATATTCCAACAACCCACTTCAGATTATTCTCCTCAGCTGGGAGACCTTCTCCTACTCTGTACCTCTGTGACAGGAGAGTGTAGCCAGGTGGCAGTCAGTCACTTCTCTCAAGTAACAAGTGTTTTCCCCAGTACTCAGCACTGGTGAGGCTGCACCTTGAGTGCTGTGTCCAGTTCTGGGCCCCCCAGTTTAGGAAGGACATTGAGATGCTCAAATGTGTCCAGAGAAGAGCAGCAAAGCTGGTGAAGGGTCTGGATCACAAACCCTATGAAGAATGGCTGAGGGAGCTGTTTAGCCTGGAGAAAAGGAGATTTTTCTCTCAGGGGAGACCTGATCACCCTCTACAACTCCCTGGAAGGTGGTTGTAGCCAGGTGGGGTTGGTCTCTTCTCTCAGACAACCACTGACAGAATGAGAGGACCACAGCCTTAAGCTGTGCCAAGGGAACTTTAGGCTGGACACTAGGAGAAACATCTCTAGGCAATGGAATGGGCTTTCCAGGGAGATGGGGGAGTCACCATCCCTGGAGGTGTTTAAAAAATTACTGGATGTGATGCTCAGTGCCATGGTCTGGGTGACAAGGTGGTGTTAGGTCACAGGTCGAACTTGATGATCTCAAATGTCTTTTCCAAGATGGTTAATTCTGTGATTCTGTGACAGGACAAGAGGAAACAGCCTCAAGCTATGCTGGGGGAGCTCCAGGTTTGGTATTAGGAAAAATTTCTTCCCTGAAAGGGTAGTCAGGCATGGGAACAGGCTGCTCAGAGAAATGGTGGAATCACCATCCCTGGAAGTGTTCAAAAGGCTGTGGCACCTGGGGACACACAGGTTAGTGGTGACCACGGTGGTGGCTGGGTAAGCAGTTGGACTTCATGATCTGAGAGCACTCTTCCAGCCTTAGGGATTTCATGATTTCTCTATAAACGTGCTCAGCAGAAATACATGGTTAAAGTCTTGAAATTTACATAACAATCACTGTGGTTTATTGCAATGCACAGTATAATTTTTGATTATCATCACACTTTTAGGCTCTGTATCCAGCAGTTCACTGTCACTTCCATTGTCCTTTCCAACACTGTACAAACTAGACTTCACTGAACAAAATTGCCAGCAGCACCAGTAGAACAACACAGTAAAAAAACAATTCTGAGCAAACTAGGAAACACTAAAAATATAAGTTATTACCTTGGCTTCCGCAACTCTTTTCATTTCTACGTATTTAATATCTTGTGTCCTCATCAGTTTCACCTGCTCCGGGGTAATTTCATCCTTGGGCTGCTTTATTACATGGACTCCATCCTACAACCAGACAAACAGAGCACTTACAGACAGCCCATTCCACCTGGAGAGCACTGTGGGGCCTGCTAACACCAGAACTTTGTCCCTTGTCCCTCATTTTCTTCAAAGCCTTCTACAGGCACCAAACTAATTTTTCTCGTTTACCTGATAAGTAATACATTTAAATCAAAACAAGGTAGGGGAAAAAAATGTTACTCAGAGCAACAAACTGTAATCCTACCTGAAGGCAAATGGGGGTTCTCACCTTGACCTCTGCACGTATCATTTTGTAGTAGAACTCATCGGGGTTCTTGTCCAGAGCTTTCTTCTGCAGCGCTCTGAGAGCATTCTGCTTCTTGTGGTAGTCACTGGGGAGGAAAACACCAACAATCACGAGTGGTTCAGCAGCTTCTCCGCGTTCACCCCTGCTGAGGCGGCGAGTCTCTTCCAGCGGGGCTCAGAGCTCCAAGGCTGCCCGGGGAAAGCCTCCGGACGCGGGGACACCCACCCAGCACCGCCCGCCCCTCGCACTCACTGGGCGCGGAGCCGGTAGTCCTTCTTCTTCTCCAGCAAGCCCAGCTTCGTCCGGGCGGCGGGCTACGGGAGAGACGGGGAGCGTGAGGGGGAGAGAGCGCGGGGAGGGAGCGCGGAGGGCCCGGCTCGGACGGAGCGCGGAGGGCTCCGCTAGGGGCCCGGCCCAGCCCGGCCCGGCCCGGTTTACTGACCTGGGCCCGCTCGCGGTGCGGGCGCTGCCGCGCCTTGGCGGCTTTCCTGAAGGCGGCCGACATGGCTGCGATGGCGGCTGCGGCCGCTCCGAGCGCCGGCCGCGGGAGCGCGCGTCCACTCACGCGGGGCGCGCGCCGGAACAGGCGGGGCCTGGGCTCGGGGCTCGCGCGCGCCCCCGTCAGGACGCGCCGTGTCCANNNNCTCCGCGCTCGCGGCTGGGGAGCAGCGCCGAGCTGAGCCGGGTCTGCCCAGCGCCGGGCACCGAGAGCGGCAGCGCAGCCCCGGGACCGACCAGGTGGGTCCGGCCGGGCCGGGCCGGGGCGGGAAGCGGTGCGGGCCCGCTGTGGCCCCGCAGCCCCGGGCGGGTCGGGCGGTGGCGGGGCGCCCTGGGGGGCTGAAGGGAAGGCACCGTGTCCCCGGTGCCGTCTGGGGTCGGGGCATCCCCCGGGACCCTGCCGGGGTCACGGTGCCGGTACTGGGACGTCGCTTGCCGGAGAGCTCTGCTCCGACGGGACGGTGCACACCGCTTTTCGAAAGAGAAAAGCACAGTCTTTGGGCCGTGCCCCATTGCCAGACTGCTAAACTGAGAGCTTGAGCAGAGTTTTATGGAGAGAGTACTGAGACTTCACCCGACCGACAGACCCGGGAGTAAACTATAACCAAATGCTCTAATGTAGCACAGGAAAAATTTCAACACATCTGGAGTGATTGCTATTTTTCCAGAGAATCCCAGGGTAGCTATGGGAGAAAACTCTAAGCCTTGCTTTGTGCGTGTGTGTGTGTGTTAGACAAAGACTCGGAAGTCATCGTTTGGATCTCACATTAAAAAATAGCTCAGGATCTTTGCAGTTTTCTTTTTCCTCAACACAGTTATGTTTCAGATTTTGTTCTCTTACAGGTAACTTGTTACTATTTTCTTTATCCGTTTCCAGTTCTGTACTTGTGGTTACGTTAACCACTGACACTTTCATGAGAACTGATGGGGCGTTGGATACACTTTCCAGTTAGCCTGGGTGAAGCATGCTGGTAGGAATTTCTCTCCACAGACTTGCAGCGCAAACGGATGGCATGTGCCAGGATTTGATACTGAGGTCTCTTTACTTAAATCTGAACTTGCTATGTTCAGTGTTTCCCAGTTTTGAAAACGATAAAGGAATCTTTCTAAAGTAAAAACCCATTCCTAGGAGAGGGAAGGGTGAAGCTCTGGTGGATGCAGCATCCTGGTGGCAGCACAGGCTTCTAGGGAAGAGTGTAGGAACATTCCTTTTATTTTTATGACTCCTCTGCCAAGCATTAGAAATCTGTGGCTCTCCTGGCTGCCCAGGTGTTGAAACTGCCTTATTTCCCTGATTTGCTTTGTCAATATGTGGTTTAACTTCATGATAGGCAAAGAGGAAAGAGGAAGTCTGACATTTCTCCTTATTTTTGTGCCATCCTCTTTCCTTTTCCTAACACGGAGACTATATTGTTCCCTTGCTTTTCTTGCTGACCACTTCCTTTGAGGCATAGAATTGTCAGCAGTAGTTTCATTCTTACCCAGCTCGGTCTGTAATTTTGTACACTTTTTTAAATGTGGCATAGCACAGGGGACAAAAATATAGGTGATATGGTTAGTTGTGGGTACTAATTATAGCAGATGCTCTACAGCAAAAATGTTTTGGAATATGAACTCCATAAAACTGTGCATAGGGAGTGGTGGGACACACTGAAGGCAGGAGGCAGGGCAGTGTTTAGAAACAGCCAGAATTCCCTAGCAGGAGGCCCTGTGAACTATTCCATGATCTCAGCTTCTGGAGCATCCCTGTCTCTCTGTCTTGGATTTTTTGAGATGCCTCTTGGGGTAAAATCTGTGCTTCTCCCCTGCCTGCAGAGCAGCATCTGAAGAGCTGAGCAGTGAGCAGGGTGCTGAAGGTCACTGTGGTTCTCCAGTCTTTGGGGGGACAGGAGGTCACTGCCGCTCCTGCAGCACATCTGCCCTCAGCTCAGCTCCTGGTTTGCACTGTGGTTTCTTCTAAAGCAGATGCTGGAACAGCCCTGCTGTCCCAGAACACAGCTGGCATAGGATATCTCAGCTTTCCCAAGTCATCCTGTCCTGGGGAGGAAAGGCAGGGGTCTCTTCCCTGGCTGGTGCCACCATGGTGTCCCTGATGGCACATGGGTTTTTGTCTGTAGTGAACCAGTCTTGTATGACTGTAGGCAGTATTCACTGGTTGTCAGTTGATTTCTGAGGGGTGTGAGTTTAGCCATGTTCTTTTCTGGCTTTGGACAGAGCAGCTTCAAGACTGAGGTGAACCCTTAACTGCTGGAGCCAGAAAAAACTTCCCTGCAGGCAGGTTACCAAAATTCCCAATGCACCAACTTTGGAATCACAGGGTTCTGTTCCCAGCCAGGACTTGCTTGCTCTATTGCTTGCCTGATGAGGTAAGGTGCTTTCTGCTGTGCTCCTAATTGCAGCTGAGTTTCTGCTGTTACACGGTTGGCTGGTGTTTGAAATGCCAGCAGAAAGGTGGAAAAAATTGATTACTGTCAATGCGCAAAGAATGTCCAACGCCTTCTCCCTTAAAAAGGACTTTTATGGTAATTGCATCACTGATGCACAAGATTTGCTTGGTGGTGCACCAGGACCCTCATTGATGTCTGTAGGATTTTTGCTGCCTGTAGCTGATGTGAGGCTGTGCTTGCTGAGCCACAGTTGCAGCAGTAACCTCAGGAGAGAGACAGGAGTTAAACCTTGTCACTCTGCTTCACCTTCTGTGAAAGAAGGTACTGGGAAAACTGGTGTCTGGCTGCTCTGAATAAAAGCCAAACATCTCAACAGCTCCATAATTCCTTTTAATTGCTCAAGTAAGACATCATTTCTCCTCTGGTGTTCAGTATCCCTGGTTGACGTGTGCTGTTCTCTGATTGCCCGTGCCCACCACAGTGCCCAGGTGCTCTGGCAGGAAGGTGCTGCCAGTGATGTTTGCAGTTTTGCTCAGAGTGCAAGTGGCTCATTCCTTAGGGGATGAGCCCTGCTTCTGCTGAAATGGGTGCAATTCCTATGGCCAAACTGGAAAAATTCAGAGAGAACTTCATAGTGTTTTGCCTTGGTGGTGTCATCAAAATCAATTTAAGCATTTTACTCAGGTGGGTTTTTTTTTCAAAAGGAGGGGATAGCTGTAACCCTAAATACCAGCTGTATCTAGGAAAGGGAGAAGACCAGCTGTTATGGGGCAGAGAAGCTTTATCAGTAGTATTTAATCTTCAGGTTACTACTACCAAGAGCTTTAGGGTCACTTTTAAAGTGAGGTTGTGGCAGAAGGGCCACGCTGCATGGGCTGTTTTGGTTTTGTGGCTGCTCTCTGGGAAGCTGCTGCTGTGGGCACTGTCCTGCAGCCACTCACCAGCAAGGAGGGGGCATTTCCCACCTAGGCTGGGGAGTGTTTACTGGACTCTGTCTGCTCTGAAGTGGGGAAAGGAAAATACTTCATTCTGTGGAGATGTAGTTGCTGAGAAAAGTCCTTGGTCTTTGTTGCTTCTCTTCCTTCCGTTTTGCTCTGGTTTTACCAGGTGTAAAATACAATTGTCAGCAGTTTACACGGAAGGGGAATGTCAGTTTTCCTGTTGAAGAAAATATCAAGGGTCTGACTGTGAAAAGAAAGGGGAAATTGAAGAATGCCACATGGCTTCCACCTTCCTGTATTTCACCCTAGCAGAACTGCCTCTGCTGAGTGACCACTTTGTCTGTTGATACTTGCTAAATGGAGAATGATTTTAACAAATGATTCTGTCCCTTACTCACAAGGGCTCTCCAAGAGAATAATATTACTCTGGGCAGAATCAGAAGGACACATCCATTAGGGCTAAATTAATAGTGAAGAATTATTCATTAATGTCTTAACACAGAATTCAAAGAACAATGGAATAAAAATCCTGAAATTTATGTTCTTATTCTTAGTGTAGTCTCACTTTGACTTGATTTGGCCTGTGGTCTAATTGTTAATATTAATACATTTCATTTTTTATTTGCCTCTGAATATGTTATTGCAGATCGTCCCACACTTGCAGACTGCACAGTTCTTTTATGTGAAGTATTTTGAACTTCCAAAATACAAAAAAAAAAAAAATTAAATCAGCAGCAGGGATAGATATTAATTGTGGATCCTTCTGATTGGTATCATGGCTAGAACAATGGTTTGTTGATGCTTATGGCCAATCTGCCCAGTGCCAGTTCTGCTCAGGAATATAAATTACCTTCCAGCACCAACCTGGTGCTGATGCCAAGGACATGATCTTGACTGCTTCCTAACTTAGCTTTGAACATCTGAGCTGTGAGGAATGAGGAATGTCCTGCATCTAACCTGGAGCTGTTGGCGGCCACCAATGTCATGAATCCAGTGAGTGGAGAAGCCAGCGCAGGTGACTGGACAGCTGGAGCTGTTTTCTCTACACAGGAGGGGCAAAGAGAGCTCTGAATAGCTCAAGGAAATGCTTGGTGTTGTTTGAACAGTCAGAGATCTGCTTCCCTAGTGCTTCCTCCAGCACATGTTACACTTGACCCTGCCAGCGCTCCACGCCAATAGGAGTCAAGTCTTTGTCCCCAGTGGTAGATTAAACTGCTTGGCCATTGTTGCAAGTCCAAGATTTTCCTCTCTCACCCTGTTTAAATGACTGCTTGGATGTGCAGCCAAAGTAAATATGAGCTAATAAAAGCTAGAGATAGCACATGCATACTAGTTGTTACGGACCAACTGTAGCACAAAGAGGCACAAGTTTTGCTGGCAGCTTTTCTGCTTAAGTTTTGAAGCTCAATTACCTGAAAAAGAGTTGGTATGGATCAAGTATAACTTCCTTTCTATTGCAGTAGGGGAACTGTATCTGTATTCATGTGTCTCTTGGGAATAAGAAAGGCATCTGTTAGGCTGCTGAGGCTCTAGTGCCTGCCTTGCAAGGTATAGTGCACCAGCCCCAGGTGAGCACTTCCTCACCTGAAAGCTGGAAGTGCTGTGGCAGGGCATGCAGCTTCAGAATACTCTTCTGTATTTCCCCACAATCACTTTCCTTGTTGGCAATAAATGCATTTTCAACTGACTTTTTCAGTTCCTCAGCACACACAGTGTGTAAGGGCCACTGCTGTAAGGTAACACTGAGATCCATAGTCTGCTAGGGGTTGGAAGGATAGGAGATATTTATGTGGCTCTTGGAAGTGCCCCAGTTTACAGTAGAGGGAAGAATGAGATTAGGAGAATATCAGTGTGGAGTGGCAGGAATGGGATTGCCCTGTACTCCTGTGATGCAGTGCTGTTGGACACGTGAGTTACAGGTGGTGCTGTAGTGAAGAGCTGGAGATGTCTGTAATTGTTTGGGATTAAGGCTGGTTTAAGGGTCTGTATGTTACCAGCACACATACTCTCTGTGTGTCTGGAGAGGGCTGACCTACTGAAGTCCTTCTGCAGTGGCTTTCTTTGCTTTTCCCTTCCTGAGGCCTTTGGCTCTGGAGGGACAGTGTGGTCCTGCACCCTGTCCTTCAGCCGCCCCTTCTGCAGTGGAATGGTCTGTGATGACCAAAAGGTTAGAGAGAACTGAGGGCTGAGAGTGTGAAGGATTAATGGCTACTGAGCAGTAATTACCATAAATTATGCAGACTAAGTCCAGATCTAGGAACAGTTTTACCTCTTTCATTCCAAGCCAGTCATGGCTCATGCTGACAGCACACCTGGAAATGAGGTAACTGAGTAATCTGCCCACATTGTTCAGATCTGCTGGGGCTTGGGCACAGACTTAGTATATGTTTTCCCTGCTCCTGGGCAACCTTTGTTCTCCTGCAGCCTGGAAGTCTCCCTGATGGGATCAGACAGGGTGCTTCTGTTCCTTTCTTGAGAAGGACGCTGTTGATTCACCTGTGCTGTGACTTCCCTGTGAAATTCCCTTTCCAGATGGGAAGATCTCACTGTTATTGCAGTATGAGATGGAAACACTTCCAGTGCTGCCTGAACATGTTATTTAGGTCAGTTGCAAGGAAGATGGCAATGTGAATCAGAGGAGTTGGAAGAGAAAGAAAGTCATTAGACAGCACCTTGACATCCCCTGCCAATGTGGGGATTTTCTCTGCTGACGCAGAAGCCCAGCTGGAGCACACATTCATTGTCTTGTGCTCTTGGTATGGTCCTGGGGCTGGGGAGCTGGACTGGCAATGAACCAGCGGGCTGCAAAGGCAGACCTTGCCTTTGCCACTCTGTATCAGCACCTAGATCCTGGTGGGTGCATGAGCTAATCTCTGAAAGAGAGAGAACAAGGTCTCCTCCTTATCGCTCTGGAAAACAAGATATATCAGGATCATTGGTCTGACTGCATCCATTTTGGGTGAATGAGCCTCCAAAGGTGGTTTTACTGCAGCACATTCATCATGTAACGTTGACTAGAGCAGCTCGGGGGATGCTGCCATCCCAGTAATGAGTGTGTGGTGCCCAGTGCACTACAGCAGCTCCAAGGGAATACAGCAGAGCCAAGGCCTGAGTGTGCTGGGCCAGCCTTGGGCTGGAGGGCTCTCAGTGATGGTGGGAAACCCCTGAAAATATCCCACTGGGCAGGGCTCTGCCAGATGCTCCGTTTTCCCTTCCCAAAGGAAGTAGCCTGAATTTACCCAGTGCTCTGTAGAGACCTGTAGGCTAAAACAAATTATTTTTACACAGTAGGAAACATTGAGACCAACCTTAACTGATGAAGCAATTTGCCAGCTTTTAGCCTCAAGGTCCCTAGTCCCTCAGGGCTTTCCAGTGTAATGGCTTGGGTTGGTTTCCCAGAAAGATTCTCTTGGATATGTGCTGTTGGCTCATTACTAGCTGTTTTATTTTTCCAAGAGCCAGCTCTCGTTAGCTTCGTTCTCACAGCATTGTTTTCTTTCTAGAAGAAGCTTTTGCTGGCTTTCCTAAACTATTGCATGGGAATTGCTTACTAGCTTACATTTTTTTTGTTTGTTTTGACCCAAAGCTGTGCTTTGCTCTCCTCTGTAACACTGCCAGCATAATTTCCAGTCTCTTTTAAGCATATGTTTTGCAATAATATCTAAAGTCTTGGCTCCAAGTTAACCGCCTTACAGAGAGATTAGTATCTTCTAACGAAGGAATTGAGAAGCAAATAGTGAGAACAAAAGCAATATCTTGAGAGCCTGTAAGACTATCCTGACCTTTCCCAAAGGCCTCAGCCTGGCCCTCAGCGTTCAGCAGATGGCAGAAATCAGGGTGGACTTTGATTTGTAGAAGCCTCTGCCTTGCTGCTGTGCTTGCGGGAAATGTGCTCAGCACATTGTGGCCATCTGGGCTTGACTGTACTATTCTGATAATCCCCAGGGAACCTTCTCCAGCAAGGCTCATCCTTGATGGAAGTCCTCTTTGGCTGACCTTGTAGAAGGCTCGTATTAGCAGTGTGGATTTTTGACATTTGACAGCAGCATTCCTCATAGGAAGAAAATGGGCCTGGGAAATGCTTTGTCCTGGCCAGGAAGGAAAGTGCCACTCACCAGGTATCCACATGGGCACACAGCTGGAATTACACAAGAAAGTGAGGAGGTTAGTGTAAACGTTTTCTAAACTTCAGGAGGAAGTGTTACAGGAATGCAAAGGCCATCAGAAAACCAACTGGAAAACTGCCTTGCTTTAGATGGGAGAACCAGATGTGGGGGGCTTGAACCTGGAGCTGAGAGTCTCAAAAATGCAAGGGATCTGAGTGGCTGGCCACTCACAGGGAGACAAGAGTCAGATGAGGGGGTCCTGACAGGAGCTGGAATCTTCATCTGGTTCTAGATGAAGGTCTGGTCTTCAGAAGAACTGAGCTGGCTTTGCCTGAAATCAAAAGAATTATTGGGTCCTCAGCATCCCTGGAGCTGAGGTCAAAATGCAGGCTGCCAAAATCAAGAAATAAGGAAAGAACGAAACCAAACCCTCTCCCAGGCTGTGTTCTGAGGCTGTAAATGATCTGCCTCAGGTACTTAACATTTCAGGTGTGGGGGGTGTATGGCAGCTTGAGTGGCCAGTCCCCCGGGCAGTGCTGTCCCCAGGGAGCAGGATGGCTGCCCTGCTCTGTGCACTGTGCATCTGGCAGTGTGTGCCTGATTTTGCTTCAAAATCACATACTCCCTGCTCATGACCCACCCACGATGGGCTGTGGGACCTGTGTCACCCATTCTTCTCCCTCCTGCCTGTCCCTGGCCATCCATAGTGACAAGTCTCAACCCTTTTCCTGACCTTTTGACTCTTCAGCTGTGCAGTGTGTGGAGCTTGCTCCAGGCTGCTTGTGGATCAAACTCCCAGGAGAGTTTGTGTGCTGGTGCCACAGAGGCTCCTCTCCACATCTGTCCCATGGCAGTTTGTCCCTGTGTTGCCCAGGCCAAAGGGACCCTCCTGCCTCTCATGCCACGGCCAGCTCTGCTGGCCAGCCCTTGTCAGCCACACTCTTGAGAAATCTTAGTGGAGATGTCGACCTGGCAGATGGAGGCCGTTACCTCATTCCACAAAAATGCTTTGTTATTGAGAAAATGGAAACTGTCTGAGGTTTGGGAGCTGAATAGAGTCATTGGTGTCTGTTTTAACCGCAGTTTAGTGGTGACTGCTCAAAAGTTCCTCTCTCTGAGCATTCCCTTTTCCTACACCCATAATCTTCAAGCCATTGGAGAGCTGTGATGACTTAACTTATTAGCTGAGAAAAAAATGTTGAATGCTGTTGCATGCTCTCAGAAACTTCACTAAAACCTCAACATCTTCCAGCAGAACAAAAACGATGAGCCAAGAAATAACCCTTTGCAAGCTGTTGGCCAGAAAAGAGATCCCTATGGATACTAAGCCAAATTCAGCCCTTTTTACAGTTTCAGCTGTGTGTCTTGTTTACTTGACTTTGAAAAGCTCTATGAAGATTATGCAGGAACTTCTTGGAGAGAAATGACATGCTTGGAGACTTGGGTCTTGTAATTCTTAAACACGGGAATCTGAACCACACTCCTGAAAAGAAATTTCTTTTATTCAATTTTTAAAAGCAGATTTCAGCATTGTGGATTTGAGAGCATAGGAAAAAGACTAAAAATAGGGATTGAAGTGTTTGCAAGCTAGTTTTCATATTGCTGTGAATAATGACTTGGGTTAGTTCAGAAGTGCATTAACCTAAACACAGGCCTTGTTTTACTTAACAGATATTTGTGAAACTGGCATCTGATGCCTCTTTTTGAGAACCTTCCATAAGCATTAATCACCAGCACCCTAAGAGAACCAAGAGCAACAGCTTTTTGGAAATAAAATGAACACTTTATTTATGTATTTTTAAACTAATTAATCTTGGCAGGCCAAATGAATGTCTTCCAGCTGCTACAGATGGCTTTCACATGACTAAATATTTTGGTGTGTAGAAAAACCTAAAATAGTGGAACCACAAGATATTAAGTATTTAATTATTACCCTGGAATGTAAATACGATCTTGATATTTTAAATTTGTTTGCCCAAATTTCAAGTGTTCTCTTAGAAATCCATCAAACAATACAGTTCTGATCTTGTTTTCTGTGAAGCAGAGTGACTACTCAGCATCTTCTCCAAATTTATTTAAATATCAGAGTGGGCTTTAGAAACAGGAATTTGCTTAACTGGAGAAATAATCCCAGCTGCTTGAGGCAGAACCCAGGACCAAGGTTTGAGATGTAATGGACTAGTTCTGTTCTAGATCCCTGCTTTCAGGTTTAGCCATAAAAATCCTTTCCAGGCTCAGTTTTGCCTCTTAAGGTCTTAAGGAAGTTTTTTAATATAAAATACAAATTGTAAAAACAATTAGCAGTTGATTTTTAGCCTGTATCTTACCTGTGTAGAACTCATTCTGGCCATGTGTTGTTCCTGTAGCTGTAAAGCAACCTTATTTCTTGAATGATCTAAGCCCACAAGATTTCCCTCATGTGAGTGTGTCAGAGGTAATTTCTGTTGTGGTTCAGGTCTGTGTGGCTGCAGATCATACAAAACCTGGGTGTACACTCAGGCTTCTTGTAAAAAATGTCTTTTTGTAGTTCTTCTAGTGAAACAAAAGCAAGGGAATCATGCAAAACATGTATCTGAAAGGCCTAACCTTCAGCACGGTTGAATACAAAAATTCCTCTCTGAGGTCCACACCTGATGGCACTGTTCCTGGATATTCCCTCAGGATGGGAAGACAACAAAAAAAAGAATAGCAACAAAAACCATGGGTCCTAAGCTATCCCTGAGTGCAAGGACTGAGTCTGTCAGTCTTGTTTGTCATGAGCCCCAGTACCAGCCTAAACTCCTGACCTTTGCCAGGCTTTTGACCTCATCTTGGAATTCCACTAACCTCATTAAGGAAAACGTGGCTTTTTCCTTTCTTACAAATTAACCCATTTTGAGCTGGTGCATGACTTCCTGGGGCTGCCTTGTTCCAGTTCTGCCTGGCAGCTCAGCCTGCTCACTGCTAAAGCCCCAAGTTTAAATAGCAGGAGCAGCTAGCGGAGGCATGGTGTTGGTTCAGAGATCTGGACTCTGGATTAGCTGTGCTCTGTAACAGCACAGCACTGTGTCTGTCTGTTACAGGGTTGGGAGGGACCTTAAAGACCATGTCCCTCTCTTCCTTCTCCTCCTCCCTTTTCTCCTGCTCCTCACAGGGTCAGGGTTGTGCAATCTGTAGGTGCAGGTCTGTAACACACGTTAGTGGGTGTCACAGTTTCCACTGCCAGGGATATGTGCTTCATCTCAGAAGGAGAAGAAAGATGGAACTTGGATCTTGGTTCCATTTTTAGTTCTACAGGCCTTGCCCAGTGCCAGAACTCTCTGAGGTGCAAATCCCAGGAGGGAGATAGCATTACTCCCTGACCTGCAGGTATTACAAGGGTAAATAATGTTTTTGCTGCCGACAGCTGTTAGGGAATTGAGGAAGCCACAATCCAATGAGAGGTGTGGGATGTCAGCTCTGGAAACTGAGGACTTTTTGCGTTAATGATTACTGGATCATCACATATGTTTGTGTTACTGGCAGTAGAGAGTCAAGGAGCTAAACTGCTTCCCAGGTAAATCTTTAGTTTGTGTCCTTACATTTGGATTATTTATTCTCATCTGCCTCTTTCCTTGGCACATGGACATTTTCAAAAAGAAAAGTTAGCATTTAAATCTAAAGGCATTTCAGTGTCTCCTTTTAACTCAGTGAAGATTTCACATGAAGAAAATTGCTGAGTGCCTAACTCAGAACATTCTGGAATACATGGACTAGTAGTGGTACTCACCAAGAGTCATTAAAAGCAAAAAGTGCACAGCGTGCTTTGTGTATATCTCAGCCAAGAGAAGTTTTACTTCTGCTATTTCTCAACCCTATACAAACACCATATAACTCACAGAAAGATTAAATCTGGCCCAATGTGCATGTGTAGAAGTCTTGGATGTGTTGCTTTTGGAGAGGCCAGAGCTGAGTGTGGGAAATCATAACTGCACGTCAGGTTGGTGCAGGTGCACAGATTGTGTTGTTCTTCATGCCATGTGAAACAGCAACAACTACAGGATGATGAAATAATGCTTTCAGGTCCTTGGTAGCTTTGAGTTTTAATTTTAGAAGAAGAACCTTGAATAAAGGGGTCCTGAGTAGATCACACTGTTTGAGTCACACTGACCCTTTCAAGTGACAATCCAGGTTCTGCTGCTCACCTTGTTAGCACCTGACTTGGTAAGTCAGGCTGATAATGATGTTCATGAGTTTTTCACTTTATGTTAGGAGTTTTGCTTATTCTCTTTTATTTTTTTCTGTCATCATGACATTGAGCAATAGAAAGTCTTTGGAAGTTAAATATGTCTACACAAAACTGGAATCATGTCTCTTGTGAAAATTTAGAGTAACTTTTATTGCAAGTGTCCAATTTCTAGTCACAAGTAATGACATTTAAACCCCTGTAGGAAATACAATCCCTGTGCTGATGTCACCCTTGGTTTATGATGTGACTGCTTTTGTTGCTGGACAAGCACTTGAGTGTTTGCTAGTGAAGTGATGATTTACTCCTGAGAGTGTCTGGCTGGTGGCACCTGCTGTAGCTGACTGTGAGGTGAGGGGCTAGAGGAGCACCCTGGCACAGCTGGGTTCCTGCTGCTCCATCGTTTTCAGCAATGCAAGGTAACAGAATTGGGCTGAGCTTTTATTTCCGGGGTTTGCCAGTTTGGGACAAATAGCTTGTAAATGGAGCACTTTTGTTCTGGTCAGTTCGAGAACAGAGGGAGGGTTGTTGGCATTGCAGTGAAGCCCCTGATCCTCAGGCTGCTTGAGCATGTGAACAGCTTTGGGAGCTTTTTCCCAGTAGGTAGAGTGCACATTGCTGCTGCTTCCATCAGCATCAGTGAGTGTGGAGCACCTTCCCTGCAGCAAAGAAACGAGGCATTGCTTCACATCTGCTGCTTCAAGGGCTGAGACAGCAGCTCTTCTTGGTCTTCAGCTGAAAGTTGCCGAGAGAGGAGCATCTGTCAGTGAAAATTCTGGTCTTTCTGATCCTTTTTAACCTGTGAGAGATGTGCTTCATGTAGGTTTCCTCATAAATCTCAGATGGGAAGGAGAGAATGAGGTTCTGTAAAGGAGCCACAGACCTGGATCAGGGACTCTTGATGTTGTTACTTCTTTTCTGTTCATGTGGGATTTTTTTCTGTAAAGGAACAGCTTTTCCTCTTTTTCTGAGATTTTAGGCACAGTCAGTCCCCATGTTTGCTGAGCTGCCTGCCAGCAGCAGCTCCAGTTCTGAGATAAGACATGTCCAGTGGGCAGGGGCATGGGGTTGGAAACTCCATGTGTAGCTGCCTGATACAAAGGCATTCATACATTTTGTGAGCTTAAAAGAGCTGTTTCCACCTAGTCTTTTGAATGTGGCACTGTTTTCCCTTTCAGGGTGCCACCAAAGACTCTCTGCACAGCAGAAACAGGAACGCATGTTGCATCTTGCAAATTTCCTTTTAGGACTTGCAAGGAGTTATTTTGTAGAGATTTTATGTGAAATACGTGACAATTGCAACTGATGGTTTCTATTATTTAAATATTGCAGTTATTTAAGAGTATAATTACTTAAGAGTAATTTTAAAGGTGTCAGTGAGAATGGTTTAAAGATAACCAGCTCTGTATCGTGAAAGTAAATGACACGTGCTGACCAGATCACCTGGCACAGAAGTCTTCAGTCACAGAAGGGAACTTGTTTCACTTCTACGCTGGCAAGGCAGTGACTAGAAGGTATTCTCTTCCCCTCTCAGCCATCCCATCTGTCCCCTCTCCTCGGCTGTGCTGCCCTTGAGAGCGCTGCCCTGTTTCGGGAGGGTTGCAGCTGGCACACACAGCATCTCCCGGGCAACAAATGATCCTAGTTTTTGTTTCGGAGAACCGTCAAGCCGTTCCCGGGGTGGTAACATGAGACAATTTCTCTTTGCCAGGATTCAGTCCTCCCCCAGATTTAGAAGCTGCTCGCATGCGTCGTGCTGCAGGGCTGGCATTGCCTTTGCTTGCAAGGGACACCAGCAGCTGTAAAAAGCGCTTTATAGGGAGACCATCCGTGTTCCTTGGGCTGAGAGCCAGCACAGGTGGAGAGGCCCTCAGTGATCTGTGGGAGAGAGCGAGTGCACAAGTGTCACTGCAGCGTCTCCTGTCACCTTCCTGGCTTTCTCTTCTCTCTGCGGATTTTGGAGAGCCCCAAAAGGCACAAAACTGCCAGGGCTCAGATGCACATTACCTCTCTCCATCAATATATCTGCTTATATGCAAGAAACCAACTGCAAATACTTGTGTTTGGGAGGCAAAGAATCAAATCGGAAGAGAGAGAGTATTTTGACCAAATTTGGTGAAAAAATTCACTTTGCCCTGTAAGTAATAGGCATGCATTAAATAAAGCATGTCTGGGATACGTGTCTTTTCCTGCTACTGGAAGTCAAAGTTGCTTTGTTTATTGAAAAGAAACATGAAGCTGAGCAGAGCTTTAATCAGCAAAAGAGCTTCCAGGCTTGCTGGGGAAACGGGGACTAGGGGACTGGGCTGAAATTGTACAGGTTGGTTTCCAGCACGTGAGCAAAAAACACAATCACTAGGGCTGTGTCCAGTGCTTGAGGCAGTCCTCGATTGCCTTTTTGGGCAAAACAGAGGTATAAGCTCGTAAATATCTTTTATTAAGGACTGCAAAAAGCTTTGTAAATACTAGCTTAAATTATGTATCAACTCAGAAATAAGAATGGCTTCATCCTCAATTTAAAAAGCAGCTGTCTCTAAGGGAAGGAAGAGTTCAAACAACAGTGTAAGGATTCAGCTGTGAGAGAACTTCAGGGAAATAGAGCGGAATTACATTATTTTGCAGTAATATCCACACTGAGATGCACAAGCCCCAAGAACTAGCAACTAGAGCAGTCAGATTATTTTTTCTACATATGGGCTGTGATGTCTGTTTGAGTTGCAAGATTCTTGTGTGCTGAGCTGATCCAAGATGAAGGTACGTTGGCCTCAGTGTGCAGTTAGTCATTTCCTGTCACGCTTCCATGTTTGAATTCTGTTGTACTGCATATGACCTTTATTTTGTGGGGCAAAGAGATCTTGAAAACACGATTGCCAGGAATCCTTGGATTGTTAAGTTGGATAAGCAGTGAGGCATTGATATGGCTGTGGGTTACATGGGCATAACCAATTCAGTCCAAAATTAAACTTTCACTGCTAGATTGTAACATGCTCACAACATGCTTATTGAGAGTAATTGCACACCTGTCCCTTGCTCCTTTTTAAGAACTGACAGGAGCAGCCCTTTCCCTGGACCTCAGCTCTTGCTCCTCCCATCACACCAAAGCTCAGTGATCAGTCACATTCCCTGAAACTTGGCTTCAGCGTCTTTCTTCCTCTTATGGCCACCATGACCATGTGTGCAGCTGCTGCCCTCAGCCAACCCCCCACCTCAGTGGGAGCTGTGCCTGGCTGCCAGGGTCCCCTGCTTGTCACTGGCACGTGGCAGGACAGGTATCTGTCACGGGTTTCGGCCAGGCTGCCTCTCTCTCCTCTGCAGCCTCCTCAGAGACAAACCAGAATCTCTCCTGGCATGTTTTTAAGCCATGGGTTTCTTAACTGCCTGACAGAAGGGTCTGTGTTGAGCTGGGCAGAAGTTTCTGGTGTGTTCCTATCTTGCTCCTCTGCTCTCAGGCTTCCTCCATCAGTTAATGGTCTGTTTGAATGTGATGGGTCCAAAGTGCTCAAATTATTTCAATTCCTGGCTTCCTGTTGAGTGCACAGAATTTGCTTACTTTGTGCTCATTTTGAATAAGATTAACAGTTGATCTCTTGAGCAAACATTCCAGTTTAATGTCAGCAGAATGACATAGGCTGTCTGCTCTGCATGTTCCCAAACAGTTTTACTGCTGTTAGCTACACCTCTGAAAGACCAAGATTTTGTTCAGAACCTAAAATCGTTAACCCCTACAGATATTTAGTAATAAATTTTTACCTCTGAAATCATTCCCTCTTTTTTTCCTAGAATTTTTATCTTTATGGTTGCATAGTAGGGACTCTTCAGCTTCTTTCTCAGACCCTGGTAGAATTAGCTTTCCTTAAAGAAAGTAAGTCCAGAGCAAGGGCTGGATTGTCTCTTGTGCCTCTGCCTGTGCTGCTGGTGCCTCAGGAGCCCAGCACAGCAGTGGTGGCAGCTTGCCCTTGCACACCTTGGACCAGGTGTGATGTCTTCATCACTGTTTCCTGCAGGCACCTCTGGGCAGGCTGGGGGCTGAAGGCAAGTGTGATTTTCTTACTGATTGTATTCTGTTTAAGAGTACAATCAGACATTTGTGGGATAGGTGTGGTTTTGGCACTGTCCTTTATCTATATTCGGAGCTGTCAGGAGTGTGTGATAAGGCTTTGTTCTTTGGATGGGGCACCTCAGAGATCCCTTCTGCGCAATGGGAAACCCTTATTTTGTCATTCTAAGAGTGTATTAAAATCATGCAACAGTTTAGGTCTTGTGGCTTGTCAGATTCTGCTACTTCAGTTTTAACGGATTCTGCTGCTTCTTACTCACAAAGTTGTGGGCATTTTCAGGAAGCTGCTTACCTTGCTGACAGCAAGTTATTTTATTTCAAATGCAGGGTGTTTCTTTACAGTGCTGCCAGCCGTTTTACTCAACCTGTTGCACAGCCTGGAGCAACCCTGACTGCTCTGGGCAGGAGGGTGTCCTGCCCACGCTGGGGGGAAAGGCTGAGGTGCAGCTGGCTCAGCAGAGCTCAGTGTAAGCACATGCACAAGCACAGCTCCCCAGTGGTGCAGAGAGGCTGTGGCCATACACCCAGCTGATCAGCTTATCTCCTGCCTCTGAGGCTGACTGCAAGAACCAAATTTTCCCTGTGTGTTGGAGAAATGACCTGCAGCTTCCTCTGGTTGTGCTGGTGATGGGGAAGCTGCCGTGTGAGGCCCGTGGCTGTCCTGATGGTCCCTGCAAAGAATCTACTCCTTGCCATGCTGGAGCCCTGCTTCCTAGGTAAGATTTCAGAGCTGTCCCAGGCAAGGCTGAGGCTGGAAGGCAGCTTGGAGGCGAGAGCTGAGGGCAGGAAGTGACTCACTGGTGCTGCAAGCAGGCGAGTGAAGGTCTGATGCAACTCTGCTCCCAAGGGTGCCCCATGCAGGCTGGGTCACCCTGAGGGAGCACTGGGACCTCTCCCCAGCTGCCTCAAGCTCTCCTCTAGCAGCCCTGGGGGTGCACCAGGTCTGCAGCAGTGCTCGTGGGGTTGGCAGCAGTGACAGGGCACAGGTAGGCAGCAGCATGGGTAAGTGTGGAGAAACCCCCACAGCACCCCAGGGAGCTGGCCCCTACCCCCAGGAACCTGGGCCAGGGTGCACAGTGACCCTGTGCAGATCCCCAGAAGTGGTGTCAGGAAACGTGGAATGAAAGCACTCCCAGCATAACAGAGGGGCTGGAGCTGCTCCTCAGAGCAAGCAGCTGGTTTGCCTTTTAGGGTCGGCAGCAGGCAGAAACAATTTCATGCAGATTCCAGGACCCATAATGGTTCTGGAAAGCCAGCAGGAACAAAAAGTGTTCTTCTCCTCTGCTGACCTTGGAGTGCTTTGAGGACTGTCTTTCAAAGCCATGTCCCTGGGCGGTTTCATCCTTACATGGGGAATACTTGCCTGCCCCACTGAGGTCGTGCTTTCTCTTCTGTGTGTCTGTTTAGATGTCAACTGCAACTGCTTATATTTATGCACAGAAAGCCCTGGGAAGGTGAGAATAGGCAGGGACCTGACAGACAGTCAAAAGCAGGTCTTTTCCTGTGTCTTGGAAAGATTAAGTGTTTCCCTAGGAATAGCCCCATGGATTACTCTAGGGTGACTCTGTGGAGCAGCTGGTTGTGAGCTGACAACAAACAACAAACTGGTGTGGAGTTACATGGGGTTACAGGTTCACCACACACACAAGACTCCACACCTAAGGATTTCCTTGTTCGAGAAACCATCTGAAAAGGCCAGTTAAACTCTTCAGTGATTGTGTGGATCAGGCCCTACTGTGTATTGCTTCCTTTGCATAACAAATCCCCTGTTTATTGGTGCTAAAATTAATGTAATGATCTCCTGGGGCTGTTGCTAAGCTTTCAGCTTCGGACAGGACAATGATACCCGGGTGGTGTTGGGTGCATGTTACTCTCTAATTAGAAAGTGGACTTTGCTGTGCTTCCTTGACAAATTGCTGACCTTTTCCATACATGAGGCTATTCTGAGCTCTGCTCCAGACTGATCAGATTTGCGTCGTGGAGCACTTTGAATGTTTTTTGTGAGTGGAGCTCTTGTTCCTAAAGCTGTTTGTTCATGGGCACAGGAGAGGAACTGAACTTCCTTTGCTCCATGACCACAACGACATCTTTCAAAGAGAAAGAGGAGGCAGCTGGCAGGCATATATCTGTGTTTATTTTTGCCCTCCAACAGCTAGTGAGACAGCTGAGCAATATCCCACATCCAGCTCCATCACCCTGTACAAGGGACCTGCTTCAGCAAGCCTTGTCCCCCCAGACTGGAGCCACCTGGCAATGGACAAACACTCTATTTGCAACTGCAATCCCATCATTATAGGGCAACACCTTGGGCAACACCATTTGAAGGTGTTCCTGACATCAGCCCAGCACACCCAGCACACAGCTGATGTTTACAGGGTGGTGCAAAGGATGAACACATGCTCACTGGCACAAGAGTGATTGCCTATATTGTACCTTCTGTGTCTGAGCCTCAATTCAAGGAGTTTTTAACACATTTTAAAACTCTAACTCTGTCCTTCATAAGGAAGGCAATTCCCAGGTTCATCATTACAATCACAGTAAGAATTGTGGGCTTTTCTGCTATTTCTTGCAGTCCATTTCTTTTGTCCCAGCTTCCCCTTCCTGCTGTGTTCAGTCTCACCACATCTCAGGGGCGAAGATGCTGCGTTTGCTTTGGCGCTGCCCGGGCTTCAACACCCCTGCCCAGCTCTGCATCTTAGAGCAGAACAAAGGGAGCAAGCAGTTTATCTAGGATAAACAACCCTGAGCAAACTTCCTGGGCCTGTTCTTGTTCCGTTGAAAAGGCAGCACAAAGTCTGTTCCCGTGTGTGCTGGCTGCAGCCTTGGCCACGTGAGGCTCCCGGGCCTGGCTCTGCTGCACCCACAGCCTGGGGAGCAGCACTCAGCTCCCAGTCTGCAGAGGGTGTACACAGACTTTGGGGAGAAACTGCTCCAAGTGGAGGCAAGCCTGGCCCACTGCTTTAGGGTCCTCCTTGGTGTATCATTCCTGGAGGGGTTTGTTTTTCACTTCCTCTTCTGACAGCATCAGGGTCAGGCTAGTGATGTTCAAGAGGCTTATTCTTCATCACTGGTAAAACCCCAGCCTTCTTCATTTAGAATAATTTGTTTTCTTCTTTGGTTTTTCTTCCTTTGTGTTTTTTGGTGTCCTCTGAGCCTGTATTACTGGACCACAGAGCTAAAGTGCAACCCATTGAGAAACATGGAAGTTCCCTGCTCTGGCAGTGCCTTAGCTCCCAGGCCAGGAGTGTTCATTAGAGGTCCTCTTAGTACAGACACACCTTGGAAAGTTCCCTTCACCAGGGCTGGGAGGGGGAGGAGGAGAGTTGGAAATTTCATTTAATCCTTTGCCAGAGTGAAAGGTCTCAGGTAGCTTCAGGGAGCAAAGACAAGTGGGGTGGCAGAGAAGGCAGCAGTGGGCCAGAAGCAGCCAGGACCTGTGTGGGGGCCAGGGGAGCTGCTGCCCAGTCACGGGAGCACCTCAGGGAGGATGGACACTGGGGGGGACAGCACAAGCTGGAGCAGAGCTGGCACAGCAGGTGCAGTTCAGCACCTTGCAGCAAGCCACCATGTGCCTGCCTTGTGTCCAGTAACAGACTGGGCATTGCCTTGTTCTGCAGGCAGCTCACAAGGCTGCTGGCTGGAGCTTTGGGGGAGCCTTGGTGGAGCACTGGTCCCAGCCCACGTGGCTGGCAGGGACACGCTGTGGAGCTGCTCCTGCAGCCACACACGCTGGCCTGGCACGCTGGAGGGCACGCAGCGGGCAGTGGCCTGGGTGGCAGCTGGTAACGAGTGTCTGAAAAGGAACTTTGTTCCCCCTCGGTTGGTCACGTAGCCATGTGGGAGCACTGGATTTATTCTCCATCAGTCCTATCGGCACATACCAGGCTTGACAACAGCTGGGAGCTGTGTGGCTTGGCCAAGAATAGCCCTGGGGAGCTCTGGGCTGTGAGTCAGAGCTGTCTGGATCAGCTCCTGCCCTGCAGGCTGCCTCCCAACCTACAGCTGGCTGTGGGGAAGGGGTGCAGGGGCTGGTAGGGAGCTCCCTGACCATTAAATGCTTAACTGCAGATTGAGCTGTAATTGTGTAATTTGTGAAGTGGGTGGGTTCGTGAAGAACTCAGCAGTGGAGGTGCTCTGCAGCTGACAGCTCCCTTGTAACTCAATGGGCTTGTCTACACTTGACAGCAACCTGGGTTAAAGAAAGGTGTGATTTTGCAAGTGGAGAACTCCATGGTTAGGAATAACCAGGCTGAACTAAACAGGAGGAAGATAGTCTTGTTCCAACTTTGGAGTTAATGCTTCAAAGAAAGCAAAATAGTTCCACAAATGTGTTGTCTGTGAGGGAGATAAGGAGCAAGGAGAGATGTCAGGTCTCCTTCATGCCAAGCCCCAACAGGTGCTTGTGGAACACCCATCTGCCCCTATAGCTTCCCCTGGGGAGTGTTTATAGTTGGAGCAACACATGCAGAATAGTTTGCTGGAACAAGGCTCCACAGCCAAGGCACAGAGCAGAATGCCCAGTTCCTGCTTCCCTATGGAGCAGGTGCTTTAAACCTCTGGAGAAGTTCCAGGGTTTGAGCTGCTAGCAGCCTCTCAGGCAGAGCTTTGAGCCACTGTGAGGAATCCTGCTATGGACCATGCAGGGCTGAGCGTGGGTCTCTGAAGGGCAGCTAGGCAGACAAATCTCCCTTAGGGTGCCTGGCTCTCAGACCTCACAGTGGACACACAACAGTGTGGCATGTGCATGGTTTTGGGCCAAACATGCAGGTTTTTGTTTTACTTTTCACTTCCCAGGACGGCAGCAAAGAGTGAGGAGCTTAGCTGCATGCTGACATGTCCAGGTTTGCTGAGTGGTGCCAAAGTGCTCCAGCTGTGAGCTGGAGCATAAGCCTGAAGCCAGGTTCATTGCAGGCCCTGATGTCTGCAGGCTCTTAGGGCAGTGCATGCAGCCCCAGAGCAGGAGCACAGCGTGGGTCTGTCCCCTGTGCTGACAGCAGCTGTTGGCTCAGTGCGGGGACTCTGGTCCTTGGCTCTGGAGGTGGCAGGGCTGTGCAGGGGCATCTCAGACAGCCTAAGCTGATACTGACCCCCACCTGCCCTGATCTCAGCAGGTGAAGGAGGGCCTCAGACCGGCACCATGACAGAGTGCTTCGACTGTGACAACTGCAAGGAGTCCTTGTATGGGCGCAAGTACATCCAGATGGACAATGGCCCATACTGCATCCCCTGCTACGACGCGCACTTCGCCAACACCTGCGACGAGTGCAAGGAGCTGATCGGCCACGACTGCAGGGTGAGTAGAGGCCCTGCAGACAAGCAGGTCACTTCCCAGGGCCTTTGGTGCCCTCCTCATGCTGGCTGTACTCCCAGGAGCTGTACTACGAGGACCGCCATTACCACGAGCACTGCTTCCGTTGCTTCCGCTGCGACCGCTCTCTGGCTGATGAGCCCTTCACGTGCCAGGGCAAGGAGCTGCTGTGCAACGACTGCTACTGCAGCGAGTTCTCCTCCAAATGTATCGCCTGTGAGAAGACTGTCATGCCAGGTAGGAGCAGGCAGACTCGAGCATTGCAGTTTGTTCCTGATCCCTTGGTGTCAGTTGGGGCTGCAGGTCCAGCATGGGAGGAGCATGGAAGAGAGTTGGGTCTCTGTTTTTCTGCCCTCTTGTCACTGCATGGAGAGGGCTGGGTCCTTTGCTTGTCCAGCAAGACAGCATGATGCCAAGCTGTGATCACCACAGCAGCCCCATCTATCTATCCCCTTTTTCATGGAGAAGTGAGTGAGGGAGGAGATAACAAAGGGTTTCCTGGGCATTTTCTGCTGTGTGCTGACAAGAAGAGACAGAATGACTGAAGATGTATGAGTGTCTCTGGAGAAGGCCTGAGGCAAAGGCGTGTGTGTCTTTACTTGGCTATTTTGGCACCATCTTCAGATGTAGGTTACGTCAGGCATTTCTGCCATGGCCTTTGTGCCAGTGCCGGGGACATGTTCCTGCAGCCCTCCCCTTGTGGCTGTGCTGTGGGCCTGAGGCCCCCTCTCCAGCTGCCCATGGTCCTGAACTGCTACAGGGAGGGGAAGCATAGAGCCAGGTGTGCAGGACCACAGTTCATCCTGCCCAGCCCCCCATGTCCCTGCGTGCACGTGTGCTGCTCCCTTCTGTCACTGCAGGGCTCTCTTTGCAGGCTCCCGTAAGCTGGAGTACAATGGACAGACCTGGCACGAGCATTGCTTCATATGCAGCAGCTGCCAGCAGCCCATTGGGTCACGGTCCTTCATCCCAGACAAGAAGGATTATTACTGTGTCCCCTGTTACGAGAGCAAGTTCGCTCCTCGCTGCACTCGATGCAAAAAGGTACGTGTGGCCTGACAGCCCAGAGCCCCCAGCTCTGATGCAGGGCCAGGGAACTCCCTGCTCCAGCCTGAGCCCTATCAGAGGAGGGTTCAGGTGCCAGCACCCCAGCTGGGCTGTTTCCCTTTGCCTGTGTGTCACCAGCATGTGCTCTCTTCCTGCAGACCCTCACCAAGGGAGGAGTGACCTACCGGGATGAGCCCTGGCACAAGGAGTGCTTTGTCTGCACGGGCTGCAAGACCCCCTTGGCTGGGCAGCAGTTCACCTCCCAGGATGACAACCCATACTGCATCAAGTGCTTTGGGAACCTCTATGCCAAGAAGTGCAGTGCCTGCACAAAGCCCATCACAGGTGAGCAGAGCAGCTCTCTGAGGAACCCCGTGATGCCGTGGTCCTGGGGCTACTTCTGTCCCTTTGTCTGCATCTTTCACAGTGGTGAACTGTGTCCTGTGGGAGGAATTCCCTCTGCCCGTGGGTAAAGGCTCCAAAGTGACCCCTCAAAGCATGATCTCATGTGTCTAGCTTGCCTTTTTTGATGCTTATTGCCACGTCCTGTGAAAAGGTTGTTCACAGAGAGGGAAAGCCTAGAGCAGCATCTGATGCAGGGGTGTCTGGACCTGCTGTACCTGCCTAAGGCAGGGGAAGTAAGGCATCCTCTTCTGCAGAACCCCCTAAGAGAGTCTGGCTTCCTTCCTGCCCTCCCCCACTTGACCTTCCTCCTTGCAACTCCCAGGTTCTTGCTGCTGGGAAGGCAGGAGAAGCTGTGAATCAGCTGGTGACTCAGAGGATGATTCTGGCTGAGGAGAGCTCCCAGGCACCCACTTCCCCTCTGGTCCTTAGGAGTTTGTTGCAGTCCTGGGCAGAAGAGGGTCACAGCTCACCAGTCCAACAACTGCCAGCAGAGAAAGGAAGCTCCTGTGGAGCCTCTGCAGGAGCATGGGCCTGAGCTGGTGGCATGATACCTCTTCCCACAATTTGAGTAGTTTTGTCTGCCTTCACCCACTGTGATGGTGCAGCTCCTCTCCCTGCTCCTTCCAGGGGAGAAAATCGTGATTCTGGTCCAAATATGTCAATCCTGCAAAGTCTGCTCTGAAGCAGTTTTAGTGCTTTTCCCCCACCAGAGTGGAGATGCACAATTCAGATCTGTTCGATCCTGGGGTGTGTTTTGGGTGCCACCACCAGTGCCAGTGTGAAGACCTGACCTGGAGATGAGCAGGCCAGGGCTCGGTCTGTTCAGGAAGCTCATCCCAGGGACTCTGACATTACCCTCTGTCCCTCCCACAGGCTTTGGTGGTGGCAAATACGTCTCCTTTGAGGACCGTCACTGGCACCACAACTGCTTCAACTGCGCCCGCTGCAGCACGTCGCTGGTGGGGAAAGGCTTCATCCCTGACAACGACCAGATCCTCTGCCGTGACTGCAGCAGCGACCTATGAGCCCCCAGGACACCACGGGCCAGGGCTGTCCTCTCTTCTTCAGGGCCTTTGTGCCACATTCCCCAGCAGCACTGCAGGGGCAGAGCACAAGGCACAGGAGATGGGGGCTGACCCCGAACCGCGGTGTGTTCAGGGGGTTCTGTGCCCCCTCCCTGAAGGCTAGAGTATGCTGTGCTATGGCTCTGTGCAGTCAAAGCTAAATAAAGCTGAAAAAGGAGCTTCAAGACCCCCCATTATTTACTCTTTCTTTTCGCTTCCAGTCTAACCAGGCACGAGCCCAGGCCCCCAGCTGAGCAAAGGGCAGGAGTGGCTTCAGCACGGGGCTGCTGGGTCTGCGTGCTGGCAAGCATGTATTCACCCCTTGGCACTGACTTCTCTTCTTTCTCCGTGTGCTTCCCTTGCTCTAGGTGACACAAGGCAGTGTCTCGGGGCCATGCAGCTGGCCTGTGTCTCAGCTGGCTTTGCACAGCCTTCCCATATGCACAGCTGGCCCCAGCATGAAGGGCACTGTCTTCTGTTCTAAGGGCTGGGGACACCAGGCTGGAGTGTGGCCAGGAGAAGAGCATATATCCTGTCAGATGGGATCTACCTCTGGAATTCTGTAGCACCTCACTCTTTGCAGGGCAGACCCTTTGCTCAGCACCTCCATGGAGGTGCTCTCTTAGCTGTGAATGAGGAGTTCAAGTTACTTGTAGCTATGGGGCATTCTGCCTACCCACACCTACCCCATTCCCTTCCACCTGTGCTGTGACCTCCCATGGCTGGGGTGGAGCTGGGAGTGCTGGCCTGCTGAGGCTCAGGTGCCTCTGGCTGAGGCCTAGAGAAGGGCATGCTGAAGGCTGAGAGCACTCAGAGCTTTATTCCTTCTCCATCCTTCTCATGAGGATCCATGGGGTGGGCACCGCTGGGCAGAGCCCAGCTGCCAGCAGCACTGGGAACACCAGAGACCTCTGTTAATTCAGGGAAAGGAGAATTGCCCACAGACTGTGCCTGTGATTAGTAGCTGCTGGGAAGGTCTGCAAGAGCACAGGGCTGCAGCTCAGAGAGCAGCTGAGGGGCCAGCACGATATCCACAACCTGCTCCTCCAGGAGCAGGTGTCCCCAGTGGTAGGCAGGGAATGGTGGCTCCTTCCAGCCACACTCATCCTTCCCTGTGTCCCAAACAAGCAAAGCAAAGCTGGTACTGAGGAGGGAGGGACTTTGCATTGCCCAGGTCCCAGTTGGCCCTAACTGCAAAATAGGGTGTCTTGAGCCATCCCAGACTCACATGAGGCCTTGAGCAATCCTTGCCCAATGGCTGAGCTGGCCCTGGGCTAAGGCCCCTCTCAGTGGGATGCTCATGCCTGCCTTGTCTCTACATCCTTCTGCTTGTGTCTCACTGGGACGCTCTCGCCAGCCCTGCTTTCCTGCTTAGTCAGCCACATGCTTTTCTGAAAACCTGTTCTTGTGGGTTTTTTCCCTTTTGTACTCATTTGTCATGAATATCCATCATTTTGTACACAACTACAGGATGAAGGGGCTAGCCCCCCACCCGAGCTTCACTTAGGAACAGAAAATGTTATGCATGTTGAAGTGTTATTACTGTGTTCAGATCCTTGTTGAATACTTGTTTGGAAGCTTTGATGGCAGCAAATCAGAGTTTGTGCGTTTGCTATTATGAGAGGAGCTTGGAGCCATCTCCAGAAGGAATTATCCTAAACCTCAGCGTCCTCTGTATTTCCTACAGCTTTATACAATAAATTGTTTTTGTGACACTTTCTCTTCTGTGTCTCTTGAACAGCAGGCACTGGGCAGAGCACTGAGTGGGTGCTGGGCTCTGCTCAACCCTGCCTCGCCCTTAATCCCATTCTGGGGGTGGGCAACCTCCACAGTGCTCGTGCCTGCCTTCCCAAACCACAGCCCAACATCAGCCCTGCCGGCCCTGTGGCTGTGGCAGAGCATCTCCCTCCTCCTGCTGGGTGGCTGCAGTGGGTTCCTGGGGCTGGGGGTGTCCGTCTGTCCGTGCTCGCTATCTGGAGAGGCAGGCAGTTCTGCAGGACAGGCCCCAGCAGGACACGGGGTGCTGCTCTGAGCTTGCAGGCTGGCTGTGGGGATCGCTGCGGTACCGAACCAGCCCCGCTGTGCAGAGCAGCCTCCCTGCCTGCACTGTGCTCTGCCTGCCCGTGCCACGGCATTCCAAGGGCACTCCTCGGGTACATGTGGCTGCAGCCTCCAGCCAGGATAGCCGTGATCCCTCTTGGCAGCCTTCCCTGAAGTGCTGCATGCTCTTTACTCATGTTTATCGGTCGGGGAGCCGTTTATTCCCTAACATACAAAACTATTTTCCACAGATCCTTTACATTTACCAACAGCTGCCGTGACTTGCTCTGGACTTGCCTGCTCCAGCCCCCCCGGCACTGTGGCTGGGCTCCCGTGGGTGCTGCTCGGGTGGCAGGATGGGCACAGCCCACGGGGTGCCTCTCTGTAGGACCGTGGCACTGATGTGTGCACATTCCTGGCTGCCTCAAAGGCTCTGCTCTGCTGGCTGATGGAGTTCCAGCACGATTTTTGTTGCTCTTGCTGCCCTGTGACCTGGCCTGGGCTCTGGTGCTGTGCTGGCCCTTGGAGGGTGAGTGAGCAGCTCCCAGCCCAGAGGTTCCCAGCTCCGCCTGTCCTGCAGCAGCAGCAGCACAAGCTGGGATTTCTGCAGTGCTGTTTCCAGGGATTAACCGCAAAAGGTTTCTGTACAAGGGGCCCCCAGGCTCCTCTTTCAGTCAGCCTCCAGAGCCTCACGTTTTTAGCCAAAAAAGGAAATGACCCAGCTGCACGTAGCACTGGAACATCTGGATTTTATCCCTGTCATGAATGGGTCATGGCTGTACATGGCCCAGTGCCTGATTTACAGGAGGGGGAGGGTGATGTCATGCACAAACATCCCCCGAGACTCTGGAGTGTGGGTCTGAAACAGTCATGGAAATTTTATTAAGCAGGAGCAGTGTGAGGGGGGTCAGGCCAGGGCTGTTGTGCTGTTAGGTGGGAGTGGGGAAGCTGCTGAGGACATGGGGCAGCACTGCAGGGGTAGAAAGAGACCCTGACATTGACCAAATCTGCCCAAGCTGTGCTCTCCTGCACCACTGTGCATCAGGGACAGCATTTGCAGCTCTGATGGGCAGAGCCAGGTTCAAGCCACTGCCTGGGGAGTCCTGTGCAGGGCCAGGAGTTGGACTTTGATGATCCTCATGGGTCCCTTCCAGCTCAGGATATTCTGTGTTTCTCTGCATTTCAAGTCCCAGCCCCTGACAGGCTGCACTGATGCCCTGATATGAAACATCATCTCTTTGGTCAACTTTCTCCCACCTTGTCCCATGTGCACTGCCATCTGTGGGGTGAGGAGGAGGGTGGTCATGCAAGGGCTGGTCTTGTCCGACCTCCACCCTCCTGATGCCAGCAACCCAAAATAAGGAGGCCATGTGGCTGGATGGGACATTGCTGGATTTCAACTCCTTCCCTTCCCAGAGATGAAGCTTCATGCAGAGAGAAATGGAAGAACACTAAGTTCAGAATCCTATCTCTGTTTTTATTTTTAGACAGGCATTCACGAAGGAAAGCAATGTACTTTGGGGCAGCCTATAATGCAAGGGAGTAATTAAACACAATATTCTTACCTGCAGCATCATTCTCTCCTCAGTGAAGCATCATCTTTGTCTACCATTAAGACAAAATTTTTTCTTGCTTTTGGCTTAATTTATCGTGCGTGGCAGAAAAATATGAATAATTTATTCATATACAGCGAGTTAAATGTAATTACAGCTTTGCATTTGGCAGTGTGGGGGCAAGGCAGCGGTATGATCTTGGATTGGATTTAGGGTGGATTTAGGGTGGATCTGAAGAAAGCAGCTGAAACCCAAGTGGAATGTCGCAGCCGGGGTGTCTGCGGCAGGACTCGCACCGCGATCGTGTCGCTCCGTGTCGCTGAAAGCGAAGTCTGCGCTGCCGGGCACCGAGGCACCGGCCCGGGGAGCTGCGGGCGCGTCCCGCACGGCCCGGCCGGGGCTCGGCACCGCGTAACGCCGAGAGACCTCCGGGCTGGGGCAGAACCCAAACCGGCACCTCGGGCCGCTCAGTGCCGCCAAGCACCGCGCTCGGACACGGCTCTGCGCTCGGACACCGCTCCGGGACACCGCGATCGGACACGGCCCCGCTCTGGGACACCGCTCCGGGACACCGCCCTGGGACACCGCTCTGGGACACCGCTCCGGGACACCGCTCCGGGACACCGCTCCGGGACACGGCCCTGCGCTCGGACACCGCTCTGGGACATCGCTCCGGGACACCGCGCTCGGACCCGGCCCCGCGCTGAGGGCACGGCCGGGCCGCAGCCGCCTCCTGCCGGCCGCCCCGGGGCACCGCGCAGCGCCCCGGAACCGGAACGTTCCCTCACGCACACCCGGGCCTTACCGCGGCTTTCCGGCGGTAGTGGCAGCCGTGCGCGCCATGGAGACTATCCTGGAGCAGCAGCGGCGGTACCATGAGGAGCGGGAGCGGCTCATGGACGTGATGGTGAAGGAGATGCTCACCAAGAAGTCCACGGTGAGCCCGGGGCCTTGGGGGGGGCGGGGGGGTGGTGCGGTAGGCGCCTCCCGGGCCCGCGCTCACCGCTTGTGCTCTCTCCGCAGCTCCGCGACCAGATCAACTCGGNGGGGCCGGGGCCGGGGCAGGGAGCGGGGCCGGGGCCGGGAGCGGGGCCGGGGCAGGGAGCGGGCCGGGCTCCCCGGAGCGAGCGGGGCCCGTCCCGGTAACGGGCTCTGCGGCGCTCGGGCCTCTCTTCGTTCCGCAGAGGTACATGGAAGTGAGCGGCAACCTGCGGGACCTGTACGACGACAAGGACGGGTGAGTGTGCCCGAGGCCCTCGTGTGCCTGAGCGTGTCCTGCTGTTTGAAGTCAGTGTAAACGTGTAAAGAGTAACAGGCGAATCGAGATGTGGCGACTGAGTGTAGGGCAGGACCCGAGTGCACATGGGAAGTGTCTGTGTTGGATGGTCACGTTTTGTTATGTTACGTTATGTTTATGTTATGTTATGTTGTGGGGAGGCCCTGGCTGCTCCGGGGGTTTGTCAGGGGCAGCAGTGCGTGCAGGGGGATGTGGCCCCTTGCCCCCCTGACTCTGAGGTTTGCAGTCAGACACTGCAGCAGAGACCCGGACTAAGGCTGTGTCAGTGTCACATTTGTTTTCCCTTCCCTCCATATTCTCTCGCTGTCCATGAACTCGTAGCCTACGGAAGGAAGAACTCAGTGCCATTTCTGGGCCAAATGAATTTGCAGAGTTTTACAACAGACTGAAGCAAATTAAGGAATTTCACAGGAAGCACCCAAATGAGGTGAGTAGTTACCTGCTCCATAGGGGTAGGTGAGATGTGCTCGGTTGGGTCTCATCCCTACAGGAAACAGAGCTTTTGTTTACCCAGTTTTATTGCATTAACATGCAAGTACTGAGGTCACTCAGCACAGCTGCTCAGGGTCAGGAGCATGTGAGACGGCAGTGCAGGACACTGACCCTGTTCCCTGCTAGAACAGGGATGTTCAGCTGAGCTGGGATCAGGTCTCACCTTTCTCACGTTGGCTAAAGCCACACTTTTGCCCTTGTGCAGAAAGAAAGGTGACAAAGCTTTGAGTCTCTTTTCTGTTTGCAGTTTCATTATTTGCCACCTTGTGTGATTTTATATTAGTTGTTTTGGGATAGGAGCTGAAGTAAATCACTGTGTGGCTTGTGTCTGCCCATGCAGATCTGTGTTCCTANATAATAATATAAATATTATTATAATTAACAGCCAAACTTTACTCACATAAACTGGGTTCCTGAGCTCAGTTGTGTGTCTGAGCCTCAAGCAAACTTGGAGAGCCACATTCAGCTCAGAGGAGGAGTTTTAATGTACCCTTGGATCTACTGTGTCAAGAAAATCCTGTGTGGAAAACTGGCCTGACCTTGGTCACGTCCCTCTGCAGCACTGGAGGGTAGTGACTGTCCAAAGGTGTGGTTCGAGGGTGATAGTGAATTACCTGTGCTCATTTTTCCCCTGCCAGGTATCTTGAAATGCTCCTAGAGTACCTGCAGGATTACACAGATCGAGTGAAGNAGGAGCTGCTGAAGGCCAGAGACAACCCGAGTGAAGAAGCTCAGAGTAAGTTTGTAGTTTGCTCTGGCATTATTTAATATGTTGTTTGATCTGCTTGGCATGTTTCAGGGCCTCACCTCCCTTTTAGTAAATTAATTCTGAAAATTCTCCTGTCATCTAAATGCTTCTGAGCTGCAGTCCCTGGAATGTTTCCCAGTGAGGCTGCTGTTCCTGGGGAATGTTCTGGTGCTTGCACAGAGCAGCAGTTGGGGCTGCTCAATGAGTGTCAGAGGCATCATAGCACCTTCCTTAAGCATAAATTACTTCACAGCTGATCCTTTTCCAGTTCAAAAACAGTTGTATAATAAGTAGGAAATATTAAGCTCGTAATAAAGCTTTTCATGATCATTCCTACAGATCTGGTGGAGTTCACAGATGAGGAAGGGTATGGACGATACTTGGATTTGCATGATTGTTACCTCAAGTACATTAACCTGAAATCATCAGAGGTGAGTGGCTGCTGTGTGTGGGCCCAGGGATCTCCAGGCCCTGCATAGGCTGGGACTTCTCTTTTCTGGGAACTGGATGTTAATTTGACCATGTATGAACTCTGGCTCAAACTTTCTGTTCTTAGAAATTGGATTATATCACTTACTTATCTACATTTGACCAACTCTTCGATATTCCCAAGGAAAGGAAAAATGCTGAATATAAGAGGTGAGCCTTTTTGCCTGCATGCTTCCTTTATGGTGAGAAGGAATTTGCTTCTGAAGTGTTCAGCTGTGGAGATTNAGGATTACACAGATCGAGTGAAGCCATTACTGGACCAGAATGAACTTTTTGGGAAAATTCAGACAGAGTTTGAGAAGAAGTGGGAGAACGGCACGTTCCCAGGCTGGCCGGTGAGCAGCCTGAGCCTGGGTGATGTTCCTGTGTTTGGGAGGGGGTTCTGTGAGTCATTTCTGTAAAGTCCTTGCTGGGGGTGACCATGACAGTGAGGGCTGCAGCTCTGTGTCACCAGGGTGCAGGATGATACTGACCTGAATTTAAAATCCACCATAACTGGTTTAAAATGAGCATTGTTTCAGATTGGTTTATTTTGCATCTTTACTACTACTACTACTACTACTACTACTACTACTACTACATTTTCAGTTTAGTAAGAGGATTTTTCTCTGTGAAATGAACTGTTTTTCTTGAGATTGAAATGTTCTATGTCCAGAAGTGTTGTAGTTTATTGTGCAGCTCTTGCATGTGGTTTTTTTTTGGCAGAAAGAGACCAGCAGTGCCCTCACCCATGCTGGTGCCCACCTGGATCTCTCGGCCTTCTCCTCCTGGGAGGTATGTTTCCAGTGCTCTGCACCTACTGCCACATTTGGAGCTGGTGGAAGTTCAGTTATTTGGCGTTTTTTGTGTAGTTTTAGTGCTGTGTTTTCATCCCTGGCTCTGTGCTTTCTGGGTAAAACTTTGATGGTGCTGATGATGTCGTTTCTCCCATTGAGGGGTGTAACTTGAAAGACCTGGTTAGATTTGTCACATTCCTCATTTTCCCTGGAGGGGCACACTATTGGCAGTCCATTCTTAAATACTGTTCATCAGGGTTTTTTCTTCATTAATAAGCTAAAGTGGACTTTATCCATATTGCATGTGTTGAACAGCTTGTCTCTTACAGTGGTTTGTTTAATTGAACAGGAATTGGCCTCCCTGGGACTGGACAGGTTAAAATCAGCTTTGCTGGCTCTGGGGCTGAAGTGTGGCGGGTAAGGTGCAGTCTTTGTAGAGTTCCTTTCAGTTTCTGAGGTGTTCCTGTGTCACATTTCTTTCTGGGATACTTGTGTGGTTATCTCTGCTGTACTAGAATTACCTTAGTGATGTTTGAAAGATAAAACTTTAAGAACCAAGCAGTGGGATCTGCTGCTCTGAACTGGTCCTGTACAGGACTCTCTGGTATAGTAGACTTTGACTTGAGGAATGAAGACAAAGATAAGGGGAATCTCATGGTTTCCTAAAAGCTACATTTAGAATTTTGTTGCATGAATTCAAATAGTTCTCAGGAAATGTGAAACTGCAGTCTAGACTAATCCCTTCCCTGCTTCTCTGCAGGACTCTGGAGGAGCGTGCTCAGAGGCTTTTTAGCACTAAAGGCAAATCCCTGGAAGCACTTGATCCTTCCTTGTTTGCTAAGAATCCAAAGACAAAAGGAAGCAAAAGGTGAGTCCCTAGAGGTCATTCTGAGGCTGGCAATGTTCTCTCCTCCTGGATGTGGAGTGTTTTGTAGTCACCACTCTTGTGTAGTTAGCACAGAGATTCTGGAGTATTAGAAGCTTTTGATGTTGGACCAAAGAGAAGGTACCAGAGCTGAACTTGTGTGTTTAATGAAGATACCTCATCTATTTCAGAGACACTGAAAGAAATAAAGATCTTGCGTTCCTGGAGGCTCAGATTTATGAGTATGTGGAGGTTCTTGGGGTAAGGATTTTATTTTGTTTTTAAGCTTTTTATTTCAGAGCTGTCAAATAGTGACTGGAATGTTGTCCTCATCTTTATGTAGTGCTTTCATGGGCAGCATCACATCAGTGTGCTGCACCACATCTGTTTTGTGCATAAGTCATACAGTACTGCAAACCTTTACTTGATCTGCCTTGCTCCTTGCCTTCAGTTTTGGGGGGTTGTTTTCAGGAGGATGGCTGCTGCTCTAGTAACATTGAAAGTGCTAATAGGTGATACAAGGTTTCATTCTTTGAAGTAGAAAATGTCAGAATAGTAAAAACTGAAATTATTTAGTTGAGTAAGGTGGGAGTTCTCTACTTCACACTGGTCTTGTTTCCTCCCTCTGTACACTGAGGAAGTTTTTTGCTGCAAGAGTTTGGCCTGTCTTTGCTGGTGTGTGTGGACAATCCCTTCTTTTCTCTCACTCCAGGAGCAAAGACACCTCACCCATGAGAACGTGCAGCGTAAGCAGGCACGGACAGGGGAGGAGAGAGAGGAGGAGGAGGAAGAGCAGATCAGTGAGAGCGAGAGTGAAGATGAAGAAAATGAAATAATTTATAACCCTAAAAATCTGCCTCTTGGTTGGGATGGGAAGGTAACTGAGACTATCAGGCCTGGACAAGTGGGACAGGTCACTGACTCCATGCTGCTTCTCTGTTGGAGTTTCTTTGCCATGGGATCTAATCCTTATGTCTCCTTGCTCCAGCCCATCCCGTACTGGTTGTATAAACTCCATGGTCTGAACATCAACTACAACTGTGAGATTTGTGGTAACTACACCTACCGAGGGCCCAAGGCGTTCCAGAGGCACTTTGCAGTAAGTGACATTCACTACAACAGCCCTGCTGCATTCATTCAGTCGTTGTCATTGGTCACTGCTGAGTCCCTGGGGTCCCTGAGCAGCACTTCTGCCATGTGGGTCTGAGCTTGTGCTGCAGGGCCATGCCACAGGACCCAGAGATCCTGTTGGGCATACAGAGATGTCTTGTTACCATCCCTGCCCATTTGAGCACCCATTCCAGTGCTCAGGTCTGATGGGTGCAGAGTGGCTGTTGATGGCTGGGTGGTGTTACTGTCTGCAGGACAAGAAAAGTTTTTATAGAGGACTGGTAGATTTGTTCTTGATAGTGTGTTTTGCACCCTGTTGAGATGATAATGTCTTGTGATGTTCCCTCTCACGCTGATCTCATCTCTTTCCCCAGGAGTGGAGACACGCCCATGGAATGCGGTGCCTGGGCATTCCCAACACAGCACACTTTGCCAATGTCACACAGATTGAGGATGCAGTCTCCTGTAAGTAGTGATGGCAGGACAGGGAGCATGGTAAAGAACACCACCTCTTCTGAAGGAGTGCCTTTGGACCTTGGTCTCATGTCCTGTCCCAAACAATCTGTGTAAAGTTTTGTTTGCTGCAGTTCAGTGCCTGTCAGTAATCACACAGTAGGATGATAACTTTGTAATGGATGTTAGATACATTCCTGGACTGCTGAAGTGAAGCTGTTTTAAAAGGGAGGGAAAAAAGCTCATGTGTATATTTTACTGGTTCAAAACCAGTATCTAGAGGAAAGTGGCATAGATCCTGTTTGACTTTGTGTTTGCAGTGTGGGCAAAGCTGAAACAGCAGAAGGCTTCAGAGAGGTGGCAGCCCGATACAGAGGTGAGTAGTGAGAGGCATTCAGTGTCTCCCCTCCTGTGTCTGTGGGAACCCCTTGTTCCTGGGTGTGAGCAGTGTCCTCACTTACACTGGTGCTTTTTCCTAAACTTCTGTTCCAAAGCCATTTTCCAGCAGTGTGCAGGGCAAGAGTGGGAAGTAAAATCTGTAGTACAACCTGTAATGACTCTGGCCCTGGCTGAGCTCTTCTCCCAGGACCTGCTGGCAGATCCACTGCCTGCCTTCCTGCACAGAAGTTCTGGCAGGGTGCTCATGTTCAGTGGCTGCTCTGGGAGCTAACATTTGAGTGCTGTCTCTAAACTGTGGTTCTGTTGCAGGAGGAATATGAGGACTCCAGTGGGAACGTGGTGAATAAAAAGACCTATGAAGACCTGAAGCGCCAAGGGCTGCTGTAGCTGTCCCCAGGTGAAGGGTCACACATCTTAAGAGTGGATCTGGCAGCAGCTCTGACTTCTTCATTGTCTGGATTTTGTATATGCATGAACATAGATTTCAAGAATACTTTATAGAGTCACTTTCTAGTAAGCCCTTTAGACTTGTGACATTGTTTTATATTAAAAAATAACTTGAAAAATAAAGTCATTGTAATTTAGGAAGTGCTAAGAGACTTGTCTTCTTTTGTATGCTGGAAGGAAGAGTTTTGATTGCAGTGTGTTTAAAATGCTTTTTACACAGCTGTCAGAAACAGTTCCTTCTCTCATTTCTACTCTGCTGGAAACGTTTATGGTGAGGGTTGACTCTCTGAAGCACATGGACACTGTGTGCTGACAGGTACTGGTCCTGTTTCTAGATCTTGGTGTGAACTTGTGGTTTTCTTTAAAAAACAAACTCACCTGGCTTACAGAACTGTTTTTACCTTGGGTCTGTCTCCCTGGGGAGCCTTGGCCATTTTTTTTTTTCAGAGAATTACCAGTTGAGCTTCAGGTTCAGCTCTGGGCTGATTTCTGCAGCACTGCTGTTGGCTTGAATGACCTGGTAGGTTGTTTGTGTGCAGATCCTTCTGTGGTGCAGGAGGATGGAGATGGGAACAGAGACTTTAGAGGTGCCTGTTGTGGCTTCAGGAGCATCCTTGGCCCCTGCTGTCACACTTGGAGGTGTCTGTACATACCCCATGGATTCATGATGCCTCAAGAATTGCAGCTCCACTGTGCAGAAGCACTCACATCACGTGTGGCAGTGGCAGTTGTGCCCCTCAGCCCCCTGAGTGCAGTGGTGGCTTGTGTGACATGTCCAGCCCCACAAGCCCTTTCTCCACTGCTGTCCAGGGCCGTTTGTGTCTGTTGCTGTGGAGCTGCACGTGACACTTCCCTGGGGGCTGGCTGGCAGGGGTGGGGCTGGGCTGTGGGGCAGGTGCCACAGCAGCTGCTCAGAGGTGCTCCAGTGCTGGCAGTGACTGCAGGTGCCCTGGGGCTTCAGGAAGAGGCAGACAGGTGAGTCAGTGCTGTGGGCTCTTTCCCTGCCTGGGGGGGAAGGTTGTGGGATGAGGCCATGTCAGGCAGATGTTGGTTCCTTGCCTGCCCTGGGGCTGGCCTGGCCTGGCACTGGGCTCAGTAAGGATGTCCAGAGCTGTTCTGGGTGGTGGCTGGGCTGGTTTGCAGGGTGAGGTGCCAGCTGGCTCTGTGTTTCTGTCACTCTGAGGGAACAGCCTTGGAGGTCTCTGAATGAGCTTCAGCCCCTCCAGTTCCCAGGAGCATGGTGACTCAGCCTAAATCATAAAACAGGAGGGGAGTATTACCATTCTCCTTGGGGAATTTGGCTTTGGAGCCTGTTTGGAGTCACATCTCCACCATTTCCTTAGCAAAACAGGTAAACATTTGGAATGCAAATAGAGGATGGAGAGCCAGGTCACATCTTCACTTGCAGCAGCAGCAAACTGCTGCGTGGTGGCACTTTTCCCTGTCACCCTGACCCCTGCCTGTGGTAGCTGCCTGCAGGGCTGTGCTGCCTGTGAGCTCTGGGGTTTGTTGCCACACCAACAGCACACACAGCTCCCCAGGGCTCCTGCTCCCTGTCAGCAGCCACGGCAGCCTCGCTGGATGTGGGGAGTCTCAGGAGGGGTGGCTGGCTGTCCCGGGGCTGAGCACTGGAGGTAGAGCACAGAGCTGTGCTGGGGTGTCCACCCTGCACCTCGGGGAGCAGCTCTGACCCCTCTCCCTCTGCCAGGTCTGGGTGCAGCTGCTGCTGGGGGAGGATGGCTGGACACCGATGGCTCCTGCCCCCCACTCGAGGTAATGGGGCTGTGGTGCAGCATGGGGAGCAGTGTCTGTCTGTCTGTCTGTCCCCCATCCTGGGCCCATCTCTGCTCCAGCTGTGCCAGAGGCCTCCCTGGGGTGAGGGGGGGCTGCTGGTCACCCGGGGGTTTGGGAAGGTGGAGGGGTATCCCTGCTTATCCGTTCAAGGATGAGCTGCCTGTGCTGCTGGGGGCTCTCTGGGCTCTGGGTGAAGCAGGCAGCAGCTGTGGTGCTCTCAGTCATCCCCACTCCTTTCCAGGCCTGCTGCTCTGCATCTTGGCTCTGCAACTCTGTCTCCAGGACTCTCTTGCCACAGCAGGTGAGCTCTATCCCAAGGGGAAATCTAGGGGCCTGCAGGGAGTGGGGCAAAGGCAGAGTGGTGCACCAGGGACTTTGTGTCTGTCCTGTCCAGGCTGTGCTCTGTAGGACAGAGCTGCAGGACAGGTGAGGGACCTTTCCTCATGGTTTAGTCTCCATAAAAGCCTGTCCTTCCCTGGCAATATGGCTGGAAGTGGGAGGGAGAGGCCATTGAAGCATCTGTCCATAGTGCTGCTGTGTTGGGCTGTTGGCTCTGGCCTGCTTCTTGGGCTGCCCAGTTGGTGGCCGCAAGTTGGGGACATCCTGTCACCAGCTGCCATTTCACCTCCCAGCCACAGTGATAGATGCTTCCCACAAGTCCCTCTGGACAGTGCCATGGCTCAGGAAGGGACACAGGGCTTGCTGAGCACGTTTTTCCTTGGTGTTTCCTTCACCAAGCAGGAGCTTTTTGTTTTTCAGTGCACAACACAGCTGCCAGTACCATGGCAATGGCCACCAAGAACGTATCGGTGGCCACCAAGAACACCTCAGCAGCCACCAAGAATGCCTTGGCAGGGGCAATGATCACCAAGAAGGCCTCCTTGGTGGCTGTGACCACCAAGAACACTTCAATGGCCACCCAGAATGCTGCAGTGGTGGCAGTCACCAAGAATGCCACAGTGGTGATCACCAAGAACACCTCGGTGGTAGTCAAGGCCACCAAGAATGCATTGGCAACTACCAAGAACACCTCAGTGGTGGCCATGGCCACCAAGAACGCATTGGCAACCACCAAGAACACCTCGGCAACCACCAAGAATGCCATGGTGGTGGTGACTACCAAGGAGGCCTTGACAGCCACCAAGAACACCTTGGTGGTAGTCAAGGCCACCAAGAACGCATTGGCAACCACCAAGAACACCTCAGTGGTGGTCACAGCCACCAAAAACACCTCAGCAGCCACCAAGAAATCCTTGGTGGTGGTGGTGACTACCAAGGAGGCTTCAGCAGCCACCAGCAACACCTCAGTGGTGGCAGTCACCAACAACACCTCAGTGGTGGCAGTCACCAACAACACCACAGTGGTGGCCGCCACCACCAATGCCTCTCTGGTGGCCACCAACACCTCTGTGAAGGGAGCAGAAGAGACAAAGGTAAGGCCAGGAATGGAAGGAGGGGTATTGCTGGGCCATTGCAGCCCTATGGACAGTGTCACTTGCCCGGCTGGTTGGTCACAGGAGTGCCATGGGAGCATCTCCTGTGGTGGAAGGGAGCACAATGGGTGGCCAGGTGGGGGTGGCCCCTCCAGACAGTGAGGCTGTGGTTGGGGACAGCCCTGCAGTGCTGTGCAGGGAGGCTTTGCTGCAGGGTGACACCCTGGTGTCTCTCCAGCAAACCTGCCAGAGCTTCCAGTGCTCCGGGGAGAGGTGTTACCAGGATGAAGCCCATGCCAACAGAACAACCACCTGCCAGAACGAGACTTACTGCGAGGTATGGAGGTGCAGGGGGCTGCCACAGGGAAAGCCTTCCCTTTCCCTCAGGAATGCACAGTGCTCTCTTGTCTGTGTCCATCTCCCTTTCCTCTCCAACAGTCTGTCAGTTATTTTTGCTCCTTTATGACGGCACCTCCTCACACTCATTTATGCTGTGACTCTGCCTGGTGCAGCTTTATCGTTTCTCCAGCACCAACTACACAGCCAGGTGCAGCAGCGGGTGTGGCACGGAGCCCTGCAGGAACAACGGCAGCAGGCAGCAGTGTGCCCTGGAGTGCTGTGCTGGCCCTCTCTGCCTGCAGCTCAACGCCAGTGCCTACGGTATGGCTCAGCTCTGTTCTTTGTTCTGCAGGGTGGGCAGAACCGTGGAGGGGCTGTGCCTCCATCCCTGTGTCTCCTCTGCCCTGGGGCTCGCTCTGTCCTTGGCGTTGGGTGAGGGGCAGGGTGGCCCTGGCAGCTCTGAGCAGGGGATGAGCAGTGCTGGTGAATCTGGCCCTGTGAGGCTGTGGAGGGCCCCGTGTGGGCTGTGTCCAGCCTCACAGGGCTCCTCGTGTGTCTGCAGGTGACCTGCCACCCACCACCACCACCGTGGCACTGACAGCCACCAGCACCACCCCTCGGCCTCCCCCCCAGAACGTAGGTACCACAGGAGCAGAGGCTGCTGCATCCATGGGTTCTGGAGTCTGTGGCTGCTGGGATGGCTGAGCTGCCACCTGAGCAGGGAACAGGAAAAGGTCCCTCCTCCATTCACTTTATGGAGCAAAAAGCTGACTCTGGAAGGGCAGCAAATCCTGAATGAGGACTGGAAGTAAGGAGTCCATAAGGAGCCCTGTCTAGTGGTCCTTATCCCTGTCCATCAGGCCTGTTCCCCAGACCAGTGTTTGCATCAGCTCAGTTTGATCTGACCATGGGATGAGCCTTCCTGCAGCTGCATGGAGGGTGCAGGACCCACCGGGCTCTGCAGCCCTTTCCTGAGCCTAGTGGAGAGGAAGGTGCTTATCTTTGCAGAGCCCTCTTAAGAGGAAGGAAAAAGAGGCTTGAAACTTGCTTGCTCTGCTGGTCTTTCAGTAGTTTCTTGCAGTTTCAGAATACCCCTTTATCTCTGGATCTAAAATGCCTGATAGCACAAATACCAGCAGAACAAAGAGGGGTGGAGGGGAGCCCTCGGGACCGAAGGACTGTATTAAATGCAGTTTTTGTCCTGCGAGTCTGATGGACAGATGGTGTCTCCCCGGTCCTTTCTCTCACAGGGCAAAGTGTGTGCAGCATTTTCCTGTCACGGGGATGACTGTTTCAAAGGCAAGAAGACCACCACTAGGTGCATTTTGGGGCAGGACTTCTGTGAGGTATGGCCTGGGGATGCAGAGCATTGTCTTCCTGTAATTCGAATACTAAAGGCTCGGCATGACCCTCAGGCTAATGTCTCTCTCCTTCCAGATGAAGAAGATGGGCTTGAATTACATGGCAGGATGTAGCAAAGCCTGCGAGGCTGCCAAACCAGTCTGTGCTGCTGGGATGAAGGCTGCCTGTTACCAGGAGTGCTGCCCGGCCACCCCAAAAGGCAGCTGTCTAAAACTGGATGGCAAAGTTCACGTCAATAGCGCTGGGCAGGTGACACTGGCCCCACTCTTGAGGGTCATGGCATGTGGGGTGGTCCTTCTCCTGAATTTCAGGGTCTCCAGTTCCCTCTGGGGGTAGGCAGCAGCCAGGCGGCTCTGCAGCCCCTCCTGTAGGATCAGTAGGATCCCGCTGCTCTCTGAATTCAGCCGAGGTTGATAGCAAACGCCCTCTGTACTGTCCCTGTCCCATCAACAAGGTGTCCACGGCCCTCTGCATCTGCTCATGGGCAGCTGCACACCCTGGGGATCACTTTGCTTGCCCTGCATAGGACCCTGCTGTTGATCCTAAACCCCCCCCTTAAGCTGCACTCTGAATCCTGCACCATCCCAGGATGGGTGAGTCCTGGCATTTCAGTAAATTTTAAGTACTTGAAAACAAGATTTGCCCTTTTCCCAGAGGAAAAGCACTTAATCTGTGCACTTGGAAAGCTACATGAAGGGATTCTGCCCTACCCTGCCCAAATCCTGTAGGTCTGAGAGACCTGCAAGCTAATTGTGGATCCTGGGAGTGGTGCAGTGTGTGCCTCTGTGCTGTTGGAATGGGGGACCTCAGGAGCTGGAACAAGAGGGTTTTAGGCCTCCTTAAAACCCAGAAAATTCTGCATTGACTGAGGCAACGCAGCTGCTCTAATCAATGGCCTGCTTGCTCCCTGCACCCCCTCTGACCTGTTAGCTCCAAAGTGCTCTGGCAATGAAATGCTTCTTGCCCATGTGTGTAAAATAGTAACTTCATGTTTCATTTCCCAGCCTTAGGCAGGGAAGTGGGATTGATCTAAAAGTGTCTCATGTTTTAGATGATTCAGTTCCACATCTGTGGTTCTCTACTGCTAAAGGCAGAGCCCAGAGGTGAGCACACAGGGCACGGGTGGGGCTGGCCAGGCAGAATTACCCGGGGTCAATGTGCTGCCACTCAAACACACATTCCCTGCCACCACTGTCCTCTGCTGCCACCGGCTCCTTAGAGAAAAGACTGCAAAATATTAAAATCTTTGTGTTTGGTGCTGGTGTTTTGAGTGTGGCTGAACACAGTGTGACCTGTGGGAGGGCTGGGCTGGGTGGGTTTGAGCCCTTGGAGCCTTGTGTACTTTCCCAGCAAGAAGGCTCAGCAGTGCTGGCCCTCTTGGAGCACTGCCAGCCTGTGAAAAACGCTTCACACTTGCTTCTTTTTTTAAAATTTTAAAAGTTCAATAATAAAAAAAATTAAGGTAATACAAATTGGGATAATTAGGGTTAGAATAATAAAAGAGACAATAAAAAGCAAAGAATTACGGACGTCTGGGTGCTTCTCTCTCAGGAAAAGCACAAAGCACTAATAAGGGTTACCCCTTAAAAGCAATAGCCTGTTGCATATTCATATTTCTTCATCCATGATTCAAACATTCCTCTCAAACAAAGGGTCTCTTTCTGCTTAATTTCTGTTTCTTGTCTCAATGTGTAAATCAATTTTTAGGCTCTTAAGTGTCTAGAAAGAATGACAAGGAGGTAATAATTTTTCCTTGGTGTCTTCTTGTTGTTTTTTTTAGGTGAAGAATTTCTTGGTTATCTTATCTATTCCTCGAGTTAGTTCCAAAAAGTATCCTACATCACACAGTTTCTATATTAATATTATGCCTTCAGAAAAACCTACATTTAAAAGGTTAATACAACACTACAAAAATTAATACAACATAACTTTCCAACATAACACATATAGTATTCATTCTAATATTTGCGAAGAACCAATCATATAATGTGCATTTTTCACACAGCCCTAACGGGGTGGATGTGGGGCTGCATTAAAAACAAAAAAACACATCATTCTACCACAGCCGGCCCTTCCCATGCTGCAGTGCCTGTTCTGGTACAGCGAAACCGCAGCTCAGCGTTTGGGGTGTGTGTGTGTTTACTTTGTTCCAGGCCAGTGTCAGTGTATTCAAGTCAAGGGTTCTTCTATCTCAAAAGCACAGCCCAGCACCACAATTCTTGAAAGGTTTGGGGCTTAGAGCAGCGTTTTCAGACTGTTCCCTTGTCCGCTGGTGAGCAGAGAGGGACTGGGGAAGTGGTGCAGAACTGTCACTGACCGAGACCACTCGGGTTTTCCCTGTCTTTCGACCTACATCTCCTACATCTGCAGAAGAGGCTGATGTAACCCAAACTCCGTCTCTACAGTGCAAAAGGCTCTGGTGATATTTTACAGCACTTGCTCCCACGCTCCGCATTAATTGATTTGAAGAATAACGGCTCCTGTGCTGGGGTCGTCTTGAAATTCAACAACAAAATAATTCAAGGGGCTACTGAAAATAAGAGCACCTCGCGATCTCCCACGGAAATTTTCCTTTCCCATGTCTGCCGACCCGAGAGGTTCCCCCTCTCAGTCTCCCTTTCCTTCCGGGAGGGGCCGGCCGGAGGCGCGGGCTTCGGCCAGGGCCGTGCTGTGCCGTGCCTCCCCCGTCCTTCTCACCCCGCCGAGCAGTATCCGCCCGGCCGCCGTCCTTGCCGGCCCAGAGCGCTCCCGCCGCTGGTTCCTGCGGCGGCCCCGTTATTTCCGGCCGGTCCCGGAGCGGAGCGATAACGGAGCGGCAGCGGGGGCGGCCCGGCTGGGGGGAGCCGCCGCCGCCTTCACCGCGTTGCGACAGCCGCCCTGAGCGCGCAGCCGCCGCCGGGAGAGCCTCCGGGCCCCGGGCAGCGCCGTCCGCCGCCCTGCCGGCCCGAGATGGACCAGTCGGTCGCCATCCAGGAGAGCCTAGCGGCGGGGGCGACCTGCCGGATCGTATCCTTTGATGGGCCCCGGTGCCGCGGGGCCGCCGCGCTCCCAGCTCCGGAGTGTCCCCGTCCCCTCCGGACTGTCCTCGTCCCCTCCGGACTGTCCCCGTTGCCTCCGGTTTGCTCCCGCTGCCCAATGCCGCTGTCCCCGCCGCTCCATCCCGCTGTCCCCGCCGCTCCATCCCGCTATCCCCGCCGCGCTCCCTCCGGTCCGTCCCCGCTCCCTCCCGCCGATCCCCTCACCGATCTGCGCTCCGTCCGCTGCGTCCCCGCTCCCTGCCGCTCGTCCCACGGTTCCTTGACCCGCAGCCGCAGGCGGTGCAGGCCCTCCTGGCGTCGGGGGAGAGTGTGGAGAGCCGGCTGCTGGGCCTGGTGGAGTGCCGCGGGCAGCACGCGTGGGTACCGGAGCGCGGGCCGGGCAGGGAGAGCGTCCGAGAGCTCTGCGGGTCCCTCCCCAGCCTCCTCAGCCACCTGAGAACCCCCTCCCATCGCAAGGGCTTTCCAGCAGGGTGCAGTCCTGTAGGGCAGCAGTTTGATGTTATGGGTGGTCAGTGAGAAGCCCCAGGCCCGTGAGCTGCTCTGCCCTGCCAGTAATGTGAACACGTTATTTACGTGGTGGGGTGAGCAGGTGGGTGGCACTCGGCTGAGGAGTTACTTTGGGATTTGCATGAGGCTGTGCTAGCGGTGCTGCTGGGTGGGATGGGGTCTGTGCTCGTCTGTCTGCAGACATGCCAACACTGAGGAGGCTTTGCCTCCCTGTCTGCTCTGTGCCTGCAGGATTTATGTGTATACTCACCGGCGCATGGCCATCACGGCTGAGGACGTCTGGCTGGAGAGGGTGATCCCCATCACAGATGGGTTTGCAGTGGAAGAAGGTACTGACACACTGTGGTGGCTCAGTGGGCAGTTCCAAAGAATGGGATGAAGGGGTTTGGACTCCATATTCTGCTGTTCTGCTTCCTGAAATTTGCAATCTATTCTGCCTTCACATTTTTTTCGACAGTTTGTTATCTTTGGTGAAACTTTTGCATCGCATGGCACCTCTGGCAGGGCCCTGTGAGGACCAGAGTACCTGTGTCCCACCAGGCCACAGCCCCTGCCCAGCAGGTTTGCTCTGCCAGCCTCCGTTCCTGCAGGGAACGTTTGGAGTTTGGAGAAATTGCCGAGCTCACTAATCTCAAACTATCAGAGTGGTTTGCAAATCTGTTGCTTTAGCTTTCAACTGAACTTTGTCTTACTTTTGCAGTTGTACTCGACAGTGACCTTCACGTCATTGGTGAGTTCTGTGGTTGCTTTAGTGCCTGCATTACAAGTGTTCTGGGCCCTGGGCCAGCTGCACGCAGTGGGGCAGGAGTGGGGGGTTCTTGGCCCTGGGGGAGCTGACTGGGGAGGGGTTGTGCCCTGTGGCTCCTGGGGCAGTTGCCACGCTGTTGGCCAATGTTAGCTAGTGCTAATAAGCATTGCCAGCCCCATTCAACCAAGGGAACTAACTTTCCATAAGTTTTTAAACTGCTGCTAGAAGATTAATTATTGTCCCTGAACAAGCCGAATAAAAAAACTTATCAATTATGATTTTTATATTTTAAGTGGCATTCTCCTGTAAAATTTTGGAAAGGAGCATGGTGAGAAGGCATGGGGAGATGTTGCCAAAGGCTGCGTGCATGTGCACACCCACCGTTGCAGAGCGGAGAAACGCTCGGTTTGTCAGGGCTTGCCAGCACGACCCACAGGAACTCTTTCTCCTGATGTCCTCAGGCTCGGACGTGACCGTCCAGATCAGCTCAGCAGACGATCGGCTGACAGTGCAGCTGCCTTTCGGCTCCCACACGCGCACGTTCCTGCAGGAGGTCAGCAGGTGCAGCCCAGGTAGGAGCTCCGTGCCTGCGGCTGTGCCGGTGCGCGCTCGGCTCCGGCGGCGCAGGTGCCGCGCCCGCCCGTCTGTCCCGCGTGTGCAGGAGCGGCGCTGGCCTCTCCCCGCCGGAACTGCCGTGGGTGGCGACTCCCCACCGTGCGGCACCTCGGCGGCGATGCCCGGTGCTCCGGGGGGCAGAGCGGTTGCTCCGTGCCGCAGGCAGCGGCCGCTCCGCGNCTGCTGCCGGGCGCTGCCCGCCGGGGCTCCGGTGGTTTTGCCGCCCGGTGCCCGCCCCGTGCGCCCGGGTCGGCTCCGCCGGGCGGGCCGCGCTCTTCCGGCGCCTCCTCCGCTGGCTCCGGCGCTCCCCGGTGCTCGGTGTTGTTTCCCGCTTCGCAGAGTGCACGTGTGAGAAGATTCAGAGCTGAAGCAATTCCTGGAAGCCAGTGTGGGGTTCAAAGCCTGATGTTGGCGTTTTAGTGTACCCTGCTGCGTTCAGGCTGGGCTGCTCTCCTTTGCATGAAGGCTAATTTAATTCTCCCCTTTTGAACCCTAAGCACGAATCCTGTTTTATCCACGAGATATGATACATTTTCCTGCTGTACTATAATGTCACTGCATTTTTTTAACGTTAATGCCTTTATTGCCACTTGAATCTCATTTAACTGCAAATCCTGTGCAATCGAGACCTCCTGTAATCTCTGCATGTGGCTCTGTATTTCTGTGCTCAGTTCAATTATCCAACAAGGTCATTATTCCACTTCAGAGTGCTGCCATATAGCTCCCTCTGACTACAGAAATCTGTGGCTAGATATAAATTTATCTAAAGGAAACAGCCCTTTTCCAAAGCTAATCTCTTTCTTAGGAGAATCCTACCTAAAGCTGATTTCTGCCCATGAGGTTAGAATGCAAGGTGTGATGTATAACTCTGATCTTTGGATCAGGTAGCAGTTCTGACAGCAGCAGGCTCACACATCTTTCCATTCTGCAATAATGGTGAGTGGCATGGACCCATGTAGGTAATAAAGTCTGGGAATCTGCTCTTTTCTTGGCACAAAAGTAACCATTGTCCATTGAGGTGAAGGTTCAAGTTGGTTCCTGAAACTCACTCTCAGGGGATGTTGCATGGTTGTTATTGGGAGAGCATGCAGAGGTCCAAGGAGCAGTAATTGAGTTCTCAATGCCCATGGAGGAACCAGGGCATTGTGTCCCAGGTCCCTGGGCCCACACTTCCTAGTGCATCTCTGTGTGCTCCTGGTCAATTCTGCTTGACTTGAGCTGTGTGATCTGCAGTGAGGTTTCAGTCATGTGCTCTTCTGCGTCCAAGCTCTGATAAATCCTCTTACCCAGTCTATTCTCAGAAGGCTCTTGGGCAGAAGAGGTTTTCCAGGCTGAGAATTTGGCCACTTCTTGCCATCTGGTTTGTGTCCCGAGGGCCTGGGTGAAGTACTGCAAGTTCTATTTCTGTTTTCCACTCTTGTTCTGCAGAATGTTCAGTGACAGCAATAACATGTTAACTTTTTCTGGGTTGTGTTCACTGGAGGAGAAGCTCAGCTGAATGCCTAGAACCCAACAGTCTTAACAATTTCTACATCATTAGATCTGTGTGCTAAGGAGCATGATTTTAAGATTGCTGGGTTTGCATCTTGAACACAGAGACCTCCCCCAGAATCCTCTCTTTTAACTGTTATTTTGCAGCTTGTAGGAGCAGAATATTGTTACTGAAACAAAATGCTGAAAGACTGGTCAAATTTTGCTAAGGTAGTGTGATGTGTTTAGTGTCACTCGTGTGGTTAGTTTGGTTTGTGTGGTAGCAGCCCTGTTACTGTCTCAGGAATGTGCAGTTTGCATTGAGGCAGATGTTTCTGCTGAGGTTCAATGGCCCTCGGGGTGTCTTGACACCTGTGCCTTGCTGGGTATTTACAGATAGGTAGAAAACCCTTTAAATGGTACTGTGGGGTTTGTTTCTCCTTTTTTCCCCTTTCTTTGTACTTCCTGTCTTGCTTCAGAAAGGAAAAATCTGCTATTAACATAAATTTTTCAGATTCCTGGGGTAAAGCCCTGGATTTTGTGCTGCTAAGTCCTGCTTCAGCTTAGCTGTAAAGGAGAGCCAGCAGCAAGTGCTCCCACGGAGGACAGTGATTCTGCTGCTCTCTGTGGCTCCTGTCATTTCTTCCTCTGCAGGGGAAGCTGCATCATCACACCACAGTTGGGTCAGAGTAAGCTAAATCTGTCAGATAGCTGGAAGAGAGACTGTGGGGTACTTTGTTTTTCCACACAAATCTAAATTATTTTCTGCCCACAGATTTTTTGCCAGTGTTTACATAAGCATGTTGATAAATTGAAGAACACTTTGTGTTTAAAGTGAAACTTTTTGTTGGTTTTTTTTTTTTTTCTTTTCCAGAAGCGGTTGGCTCGGAAGGTGTCAAACAAAATGGAAAAAAAGCTGCAGTCAGTCAGAGCTGCAGCCACGACAGCACGGATAGAAGCACTCCCAGGTCAGTGCACAGGAGGTAGGGGGGTCTAGAGCAAAAGCTGACAACTTTTTGAGATGAGAATCTGCAGGTTCTAGTTCAGAGAGAAAAAAGTTCAGCATAAGCATGCTTTCAAAACACTGGTGTAAGTTTTATTCCACTCTCTCAGAGACAATCCTTCCAGTCCCCTGTTTGGGCATATTTTGGCTGTTTAGTGGGACAGGACCTGCTAGCATTGTTTATTTTGAATTCAGAGGGCTTTGGCTTAGAGCCACTGTGTCTCATAGATACACTCTTAAAATGTTACAGTTTCATTTTCCAGTTCCCAGGACTTTGTGGACCCTGATGCAAATCATTCAGAGTCTGTCTGTGTGCTGTCCTTGGCACTGGTATGCAGGTTGCTGACCTTAAATTTATACCATCCATCTGCTGGTGGGAATTCCCAAGCTGTGGCACTATTCCTTTGCAAAAGGAGTTTGCAGAGCCAGGAGACACGAAGTAAAACCACCTCTACCTCCAGCAACTCTGGGCAGAACTGGAACATTTCCACCAGAAGGTTTTATAAACAAACACAGTTCTTCATTCTCTGGCTGAGGTCAGAAGGGCTGAGCAGAGGCAGAGGGAGATGAGATTTCCCTCTCCTTGCTCCAGCAAGCAGGGAAGCTGTACAGGTTTTGTATCATTTTCCAGGTGTGAGTAAGACCTGCTCTGCATCGACAAGCTGCACCAGGATGGTGAAATCCATTTGTTATTCTAGTTAGTTAAACTGCTTTTGTCTGGGGATCTCAACCCTGCTAAGAAATGCTCTTTTCAGTCTTCTTGGCTTATCCCAAATGTTATCTGTCTTTAGTAAACAGACAGAAAAATGTGAATTAAGGCCTTAGTGGCAGAAATATGCTAGTTAGGGTGTGGGGATAGCCTGGGCTTCATCTGTGGTTCTGCTTTCATTTGCAGGCAAAACAAACTCAAGCCTGAAGTGAGAACTGAACAGGTTCGGGCCTCCCGCGTCATGGCTTCGAACAAGGCCTCGATCTTATCAGAACCAAAGTTTGGACTCAGAGATACTATTGTTAAATCTCAGCTTGCACAAATGGAGGACTCCTACACACACATCCAGAACTACAGGTAATGATCATTCCTGAGAAGAACCTACTTTTGTGGGCTGTAACTTAGAGAGACTGTTGGAATAACTCATCTCTTATTTTGTCCTGTGTCCCCACAAGCAGGAAATTCTGTAGAAAAGTATGATCCATACTTTCCAGAACACTTTTCTTACCATGTTTTGGCATGAGCAGAGCAGAATCTCATTCATGTCTCTGTCAAGACTTGCCTCATGGTTCTTGTGGAGGAAATGGCCTTTTTGAAATCACTTTTTTTCTGTGCTTGTTTTAGACATGCATCATGTCTGCATGCATATTTATACATGTCTGGAAATGCATCAGCTCTGTGCACTCCAGCCTTCTCTCTCTCCATTTCCATCCACTGCTTATCCATGTAGTTGTTCCAATAAGCTCATAAGAAAGAGTTTGAGTGAAATATATAATTAGGACCAAAACTTTACTGTGTTTGAAATCGTTTTATGCATCTAATTCTGTGAATCTATCATTTCAAGCTGCTACTGCACAGCTCCAGCCTTATTTTTGTTTTTTCTTTAACACTTCGTATCTGTATATAACAACGTGTCCTTCTGTAAAAATGCATCTGTAAAGGTGCAGCTGTAGCTAAATCATTTTAGGGATTTAAACTTTGTCACCTTTCTTAATTTTCCCTGGCAACACGTTAGTTATATGGAACATTATTTACCTGGTTGTCCCGGTTTAGGGTCAATTTGGGAGAAAATCAACCCAGGACATTGGTTAATAGCAGTGCTGTTTCCTGGGCTCTCTGGGATTGTGTCACTGTCTTTGCAGGGTTTTTGTTGGGACGTACAACGTGAATGGTCAGTCGCCCACAGAGAGCCTCCAGCCTTGGCTGAGGTGTGATGCTGAGCCTCCAGACATTTACTGCGTGGGGTGAGTGTCTGTCCCTGGCCCATCCTCACAACCCTGGGCTGTGCAGGATCTGTCACCCAGGGGAGCTCAGCCAGGACACCACAGGAGTGCTGGCACTGGTTTGGTGTGTGCACAGCTCCAGGGTGGGTGTGTCCACAGCCAGTAAGGGCTGTTGGTCTGGTAGGGTTTGGCCTCTCTGTTACAAAATCCTCAATGCCATTTGATGTACTAATGACAGTAATTAGCTTTACGTTTAACATACATCTACGATCAGCATAACTGAATTTGAGTTTTCAGTTATAAATTTAGAGAATACAAGCTGATTTAGTTCTTTCCCAGAGAAGGGGTTGGAGAGTTATAAACAAGTGCACGCATCCATGGGTTCCTTCCTCTAACACAGTTTCCAGGAGCTTGATCTGACTAAAGAAGCCTTCTTTTTCAATGACACACCGAAGGAAGAAGAATGGTTTAAAGCTGTAACTGATAGTCTTCACCCAGATGCCAAATATGCAAAGGTAAACGTGGCTCTTGGGGAGGTTTGAGTGTGGAATCATTTTCCACTTGGCTCTCTTTTCCCTTTGCTTTCTCTTGTTCTCAATGGCTGTGTCTTCAGAGGCTGTGCAGGTTCTATAGGCAGTGTTTCTGTGCAGGGTGCTGAGGCAGGGGCAGGATGGGAAACAGAGCCAGGCTTCCCCACTTAAAGGGAAGGAGAATAGCAAGTTTTGTACCTTCTTCCACGTCTGCCTACAATGTACGGTGGAATGAATTGTGAAGGTATTTTGGCAGGAATACTGCTTATGTTTTTGCTCCATAGGTCTGCTTCATCTCTTGTCTCTGTTGTTGAAGGGAATCTCCTTCCATGAGCTTGTGTCTGTGCTGTAGCTCTTGCTTTGGGCTTCAACTTCCTTTAGTGATGTTGCTCCCAGCTCCTTCCTGGCCTGTGCTGCTGGGGGCCTGTGCACTGTGAGCCCTGCTGGTGCACTGGGTGATCCTGAAACTTCCTTTTTGGTGACCCACGTTATGGATGGATGTGTCTTCTCTCAGCAAACCTCTTCCATCACAGCATTGAATGGACCAGGGTCTGTTTTCCAGGTGAAACTCGTGCGGCTGGTGGGGATCATGCTCCTGTTGTATGTGAAGGCAGAACTGGCTTTGAACATCTCTGAGGTGGAAGTTGAGACTGTGGGAACTGGAATCATGGGGAGGATGGTAAGAATGGCAACTGTGCATGAGAAGGGGTGAGATTTGGGAGAGCCCCCCTCCTTGGATGCAATGGTTATTCCTCCAGCTAAGGGCCGTGGCTGCCTCTAGAAGCACACAGTCCTATCCCCATGCCAGCTCAGAGCACTGCTAGAGGGAACTGCCAGGTGCTCACCAATGTTCAAAGCACTAATCACTAATTAAGATTTTCAGCCTATTCCTTCCTCTGGAATTAAACACTCTGTCTCAAAGTCTTATGGATTGCCCACTGCTAGTAACTCCTCTGCAGTGTAGAAGCTTCTGACCAATGTCTTTGTCTTTCTCTTTCAGGGTAACAAAGGTGGTGTTGCCATCAGGTTTAAATTCCATAACACCAGCGTGTGCATTGTGAATTCTCACCTCGCAGCTCACACGGAGGAATACGAGCGGAGGAACCAGGACTTCAAAGACATCTGCTCTCGGATGCAGTTCTGCCAGTCAGATCCAAATTTGCCCCCTCTCACTATTGGCAAACACGAGTATGCTTCCCATCTGGCTGTGGGAATCATGGCATGTGCAAGGGAGCACTCTGTGAATGTGCTGGGGGGTGAGGAGGGGGGCCCAGTGGCATAAACATCAGCTGGAGGGGCCAGGAAAGCTTCACCTGGTTTGGACAGGGCTCACCCACACACTTCTGACAGGTCACTTGTCACTTTATGCTCTCCCAAGCCTTGTTTTATTCTCAAGCCTGGAGTGGGGATGGGGCAGGAACAAGCACTGACTTCCCCAGCTGTGGAATTCAGTCACCGTGGAACAATAACAGCACCAGTCATTAAGGGATACTGGCAAACATGCAGAACAGTGATTAATAATGGCAAAAACAGAAAAGGTAGCTTCTCTTTCAAGTTTCCACTGTTGTTATTCCTGATGAGAGCAGCTCATCAGAGGGGTTGTGATGGGGAGAGCCCTGGAGCTGCAGAGTGGAGCTGCTGTCCATGGCTGGCTGTGTCCTGGGGCAGCTTCAGGCCTCTGCACATTTTGGTGCATGTTCTCTTTCAGTGTGATCCTGTGGCTGGGGGACCTCAACTATCGTCTGGAGGAGCTGGATGTGGCAAAAGTGAAGCAGCTTGTAGAGGAGAAAGCATTTCTAGAGCTTTGCCAGTATGACCAGGTACTGGTGTCTCACCTACCTGCACGTGGTGCTGAGGGTGCTCGGTACAAACCACACGACTCCTTGGCCTTTCTGTGCTCAGTGCCTCCCTTCTACTCCATGTGGAAATTGTGCTTGAGATTATCTAAGATTAAAGTTTTCATCTTTTCTTCTTCTGCAGCTGAAGAGGCAAATGAAGGCAAATGCAGCCTTTGAAGGCTTCACAGAAGGAGAGATCTCTTTCCAGCCAACATACAAGTATGATGCTGGCTGTGATGAGTGGGACACAAGGTACAGTGATTGTCTCAGATGTGATGCTAGAAATGGCTGATGTTATCACTGAAGGAAGTAAAAACAAGACTAAAAAATATTGCAGGTCTAATGGCTGTAAATAGGAACAGTTCTGAGATTATTTCTGGTTCTCTCCCTTCGCTCCAAAATTCATCTCCTGTTTACATCTATTTGCATTGTTTTTCTCCCACAGCTATTTGTCAGATACTCCTAATATTTTTTTCCCAGTAATAATCCTATTAGGTTTCCTCTTAGAGGTGTACAAAGTTAATTAATCCTCTTAGCTAATTTGATTATTTTTTTTGTCTGGTTTGTTGTTTTTTTCCCCAAGCAAGGGAATCAGTAGGATCTCATTTTTGCTGATCTCTCCTGCAGCTGCTCAGGTGAGACCAACAAGGGTTGACGTGGAGTCAACTGTGCTGTTCTTCAAAAGCCTGCAAGAACCATGCTTCTTCTAATGCTCTATACACAGAGCAGCTCCTCTGGTCTTAGCAAGCCAGGAGCTTCAGCTGCAAGTGCAGAAATTAAATCTGTGCAGTGAAAACAATAAATACAAACTTCAAATGTAGAGCCTGGGTTTTTATTTTTCATGGCTCTCATGGTCAAAAATACCTGAGTATTGCTTTGTATGTTAATTGTACCTTGAACCTTTGAAGAAGTAGGAAGTAAAGCATGAGCTAGAGATACCTTATAGTAGACACTCAAACTTTTTATATCTATGTGAAGAAACTGTTTAAAATACCACTTTGATAGAGAATGAGCTCCAGGCCATGGCAGGAAAGCCCTGTCTCTGGGTGAGCAGTGTTCTGCCCTGTGTTATTGCTGCATCTGCACTATTGTTGTGGTTTGTATACTGACAAAGGACTCTTGGTAATAATATTAGAAGGTTAAATATGATTTACTGATATGATTTCATAATTTATAGAATTGGGTCATTATTTGCTTAGTTTGGAGTATCGAAGTTGTTGCTTCCAGCTCTGTACAAAGAATGCTAGAATAGCTTACACAATTAGAAATAACAACTTTTCACTTTATAAGTTAAAAAAAAGAAAATCCCCCCTCTCCTATTACCCAAAAACAAACAAACAAATACTTCTGTCCTTGAAACACAGTTCAGAAATTTGTTGATAAAAACTTATACAAAATAAAAACCACTTTCCCATAAAGAGAGTTTTTCTGCAAACCTACATGCAGAAAAACTTATAATATGTTCACACAACACTGCACTGTGCTGGAAATGGTGATTTCCCCCTCTGTTCCAGTGAGAAGTGTCGTGTTCCAGCATGGTGTGACCGGATACTCTGGAAAGGGCAGAACATTTCCCAGCTGAGCTATCGCAGCCACATGGCTCTGAAGCTCAGTGACCACAAGCCAGTGAGCTCTGTGTTTGATGTTGGGGTAAGTATGTCAGTGCTGGATGCAGGAACTCTGCTGACCTCATCCCCTGCGTGCTGATTTCTCTCTCCTGCTTCTATGGCATCTGCAGAGAACAATGGCTTGAAAGGTGGGCTGGATCAGATATGGAGATGGGATTGTTGATCACAGTAAGCAAGGGTTGTGTAAATGATACTGCAGTTAAGCTGGACAAGGCCTGAATATCTGTCAGTGTTCTTTGGGAACACAGTAGTGTATTGTCAAACTTCGTATTTTTTCTGAGGGGGAAAAAAAAGAGGTTGATCTAGTGATCAACTGACTGAGGGACTCTTGTTAGTTATGGCAAGGTCCTTTACTGCTGGATCATGAGAAGATCTTGGAGATTAGTGCTCCAAACAGCTCTGCCCATTCCCTGTGCTGTATTCTCTAGTGTGCTGCTAAAATCAAATTACTTCCCATGTTTCCAGCTGTGTTCCAGCTGTCCTGCAGAGGCACAGTCAATGCTAGCTGGTCCAGTGTGTGTCCTTTTCAGGTGAAGGTTGTGAATGAAGAGCTCTATCGAAAAGCCTTTGAGGAAATAGTTCGCTCCCTGGATAAGCTGGAGAACGCCAACATTCCCTCGGTGACACTGTCCCGCAGAGAGGTAGGGCATGCTCATGTGCCAGCACTCCCTGAAGGAACTGAGCAACCCTAGCAGTAGAAGATAGATCCTAGACCCTTGGGTCTGGTTCCAAAAAGTAGAATATTTTGACTTCCAGCTGCCCGCTGTTTACAAGCCCTAGGAATCTTTGTTTCTATTTAGATGCTGGTGAATTCCATTCACAGTCCAAGGCTGAAACACAGGGTGTGTCATTCCCTGAGGTGGGAAGAGAGAAAGTAAAAAGGTGGTTTGTGACCCTTGCTCTGACTTGTGCTTTCAAACATAAAATGTTAAATTGTAAGGGCCTAGAGAAGGTCACAAACCAGCATTTGCTTTGTGTGTTGGGACTATAAAGATAAGCCCAGGAGACATTTGAGGCTACAGCTGTCTCATTCTCATTTTTATTGTAGTTATTTGAGGGCAGCGTTTGTTTTAAAGGGCCCCCTGACAGAAAGAGTATGCAAGTGTGATCCTATGCAGTCCTGGAAGAGATGGGAGTGGGAGCAAGGGGTTAATCTAGTTGTCTTGCTGCTTAATAATTAAACCACAGGACAGGAATTGCTGCTCAGCAAGGTGGAATGGGCTGATGGTGTTGACTGACATTTGTTTCCAGATCCATTTTGAGGATGTTAAGTACATGCAGCTGCAGGTAGAGAGGCTGACAATCCGCAATGGCCAAGTGCCCTGCCAGTTCGAATTCATCAGCAAACCAGATGAGAAAACCTACTGCAAGGAGTGGCTGATTGCTAATCCCAGTAAGGGCTTCTTGCTCTCAGGTGAGCTCCTCTTGTTCGTCTCATGTTAATGAGCTGATATTGTCCCCTTCTGGCTTAGCACCCTCTACACTTCTGAGAGTGCTGTGCCTGTTTGCAGGCTGTTGGTTTAATTCTGGTTGTAACTGAGTCTGGGTTTTGTATCATCTTCTGGCAGATGCTGAGATCACAGTTGAGCTGGAGGTGTTTGTTAATAAATCAACAGCTACTCGCTTAAACTCTGGAGAGGAAAAACTTGAAGATATCTTAGTCTTGCATCTTGTCAGAGGGAAGGATTATTTTCTATCCGTAACAGGCAACTATTTGCCAAGTTGCTTTGGGTCTCCCATCCATACACTGTGTTACATGAGGGAACCAATCCAGGACATGTCAGCAGAATCCATTCGGAGACTTGTGAGTTAAAGACAAGATTCTCTTCCAAACACACAAGAGCATTAAAACTAGCTGCTAAGGCCTGTCTGTTTTTATTAAGAAGTCTCAATTCTCAAGTATAAGCTTTGTGAAGTGTTTTTGCCAACTTGAATAAGAACTTGGCTAGCTACCTTTTGTTTGTCTCCCTCCTGCCCACACTGCCCTCCCTCAGACCCTGATGCCAGTAGACATGAGTGATGATCCTGCCCAAGATGAAAAGCCTATGGACATCCCAAAAGAGCTGTGGATGATGGTGGATCACTTGAATCGCAACGCTTCCCAGCAGGTTGGCACTGGAAACACAAAATGAGATGTTTGCATTAAATTAAGTTTTGAAGAAGATACTGGTAACAGCAATCACCATGAGCTGGGTGTGTTTGGCCAAAGGCCATGGGAGATAAGTGGTCCTGATGCCCCAGGCTGTACTGTTTGGTGCTAGTGACTGTGTCTGTGTGTCCAGGCATCAGCAGTGTCCTCCTGCACTGCTCCCACTGCAGTGCCACAGCCTTCCTAGAGCTGTTCATGCTGAGACTTGGGTGATAACCACCAATTTGGAGAGACTTGCCAGGCAGATTATAAGGACATTTTCTATTTACCCACATTTCTTGTATTTCCCTTGGACTGATAAAGGGTTGTCTTTGCAGGAGGACCTGTTTCAGCAGCCAGGCCTCAGATCTGAATTTGAGCAAATCCGAGACTGTTTGGACAAAGGAATGTACGATACTTTCCGTATCCTTTTAGAGTGGTGTCCAGGAAGGCTCACTGTGCCAGAGTGACAAAACTGAGAGAGGTTTTTAAGCTGCTGTCTCTCCTCCTGGGGTAACTGAGCTCTGCATGTCCTCGTGGCTCTGTGTCATCCTCTGCTGAGTCCTGGCGATGTCAATGAATGACACAAGTGCCCAACTGCTAACAGCAGCAGCTTGTGTGGAGGCCAGGGGATTAACCCAAAGCTGTGAGTTCTGGGACACCTAACCCAAAGTTCATTCATGTTTCAGCAGAAATAGGACCAGCCTAGGTCGCGCTGTGCCCTTCCTTAACCATGTTTGGATTAGTGGGCAGCAACCACTCAGTGGCAGAGGCCCTGCTGCTGTTCCTGGAGAGCCTGCCTGAGCCTGTCATCTGCTGCAGGTTCTACAGCTCCTGCCTGGAGAGTGCCACCAACTACGGGCTGAGCTGCCAGGTACTGCCTGCTGCCCTGAGGGACAGCTCCAGCCCCAGAGGGAGGGCAGGCAAACTGCCCGTGTAGGAGTGTGCTCCCTGTTTGACGGGGTGACCAAATTACAAGAGAATTTTCAAATACTCTTTGTCTGCTAGATAAGGCAAAGAGCCCAGAAGGTTCTCTCTGAATTTGGTGCAAAGACACCTCATAGGACCTTTTGGACTTCACCTCAAACCTGGGGCTGCCCAATTGGACAGAGGCCAAGAGGTCCCCTCCTAAGTCATTGGGTAGAAAAGGAAGAGAACAAAGGAATTTAATCACTTTTGTGGCATGTCTTAGCAGGGCAAGGGCCTCTTGCACCTGGCACGTTTTCTGTAAAGAGCTTTGTTATTTTGTTTCTTATTAAACCTTTTTCTGTTCCAAAGACTGCCACAGAAGCCATCCTGCTATTTTTATGCTGTTCAGGGTAGCTGGGCTATCTCAGGATAATAGGAGAAGCTATTAACCAGTCACTGGGGTTTGCTCTCAGTAACTTAATGCTCTGTTGATAGAAATGATCTGGAACTGGTGCATCTGGGTTATAAAGAGCTGTTGGCACCTGCAGACAGGGGGATTTCGGGGGGCAGGTGCAGCTGGAAGGCATTGCTGTGTCTGCAATATAAATGTTGGTGTTTTTCCCTCCTCAGATTATCTCTGAGCTACCAGTGTGCCATAGAAATGTGTTTGAGTATCTGATGGCATTTCTACGAGAGCTGCTGAAGAATTCAGGGAAAAACCATTTGGATGTGAATATTCTTGGTAAGGCCAAGCAAAATAACCCTCTGTTCAGAGGGGCTGCAAAGTTAGGGCAACAAAACACTTCATACCTGAGTGCAGTGGTGGCTTGTAGTGCTTTGAGCCTTTTATTATTAGTGAACAGTCCATAGCAAAGCAGGAGTCTGGGAAAGAGATGTGGGGATCATCAGCTTTGTGAAAAACGCCACTCGCTTGTGTTTAAAATTTTAAAAGTTTAATAATAAAAACAACAAATAAGATAATATGAATTTGGACAATCAAAGTTAGGACAATAAGAGACAGTAAAAAGCAAAGAATTACGGACATCTGGGTGCTTCTCTCTCAGGAAAAGCACAAAGCACCAACAAGGGATTAACCCTTAAAAGCAATAGCCTGTTGCATATTCACATTTCTCATGCATTATTCAGACATTCCTTTCAGACAAAGGGTGTCTTCTGCTTAATTTCTGCTCTCCGTCTCATTGTGAAAATCAATTTCTTGGCTCCTAATAGTCTAGAAAAAGTACAATAAGGAGGCAATAATTCTTTTCTTGGGATTTTGGTGTCTTCTTCTTGTTATCTTTATGCAAAGAATTTCTTGGTTATCTTATCCATTCCTAGAGCTAGTTAGAAGAAATATCTTACATCACATAGTCCCTACATTTAAAACACCACTTTAAAAGATTAATCCAGTGCTGCAAAAAATTAACACAACATAACGCATATAGCACTGTGAAAAAATGCTTCACACTTGTTTCTTTTTTAAAATTTTTAAAGTTTAATAATAAAAAAAATTAAGATAATACAAATTGCGATAATTAGGGTTAGGACAATAAAAGAGACAATAAAAAGCAAAGAATTACGGACGTCCAGGTGCTTCTCTCTCAGGAAAAGCACAAAGGATTCACAAGGGACTAACTCCTAAAAATAATAGCTTGTTGCATATTCGTATTTCTTCATACATGATTCAAACATTCCTCTCAAACAATGGGTGTCTTCTGTTTAATCTCTGTTCCTCATCTCATCGCGTAAATCAATTCCTCAGCTCCAGAGAGTCTACTAAGGTAAAGATAAGGAGGCAATAACTCTTTCCTGGTGTCTTTATGTTGTCTTCCTTAGGCAAGGAGTTTCTTGGTTATCTTGTTCATTCTTTGAGTTAGTCACAAAAAGTATCTTACATTACATGGTTTCTATTTTAATATTATGTCTTAACAAAAAAACCCTACATTTAAAAGGTTAATACAGCACTACAAAAATTAATACAAGATAACTTTCCAACATAACACATGTAGCATTCATTCTAATATTTGCAAAAAGCCAATCATATAATGTGCATTTTTCACAGCCAGCGTGTTCGGTGGCTTGTTGCTGCGACCTCCCGCTGGCCACGCCGCGCCGGACATGGCCGAGAAGAGGAAAGCCCAGCAGTTCATCCACCAGTTCCTTCTCAGAGAAAATGCTTTACCATGAACATCAGATGCGCTTCATCTGACTCAGTAGACATTGAATCACTGTAAAAATATATATTTTGTTTTTTATGTACATTATGCCGGCACTTTTTTTGATATCATGGTGTTTTATACAAGGCGGAGATCAGGCAGTTCCACACCCGATTGTGCTGTAAAGTACATCAAGTTTCCCGATAAGCTGTACGTAGACGAGTTTAAAAATACGAGAGCTGATATTTACACTGTATTTTATTTAACATGTTAAAACAACCAGAGTTTTTAAGCCCCAGCTATTTAAATAAAAAGATCTTTTCNGGGGCTGTGCCTGCGGGAGGAACGGGAACCGGCCCGGCCGAGCCGCCTGACCCCCGCCCGTCCTTCTTTTGCAGATGAGCCGTTCCGGCCGGAGCTCCCGGTAGCGCGGCGAGAGGCGCGGAGCCATGGGCGAGAACAGTCCCGAGGGCAACGCCATCTACTATGAAGCGGAGGAAGACGACTTAGCCCAGGATGAAAATATGATGAGGTTTGCTGACAAAAACGGGCTGGTGTCCTCCTCGTCCGGGACGGTGTATGACAGGACAACTGTGCTCATCGAGCAGGACCACAGCGTGCTGGAGGATGAGGAGGATGAAGGACAGTGTGGTGACCACTTGCCTTTTTTACCCGAGGGTCACGAAGAAGGATTTCATTTAATAGCAGATCATGAAGGGATGTCACAGGGTTATGTGCAACATATTATTTCTCCAGATCAGATTCATCTGACAATAAATCCTGGCTCAACTCCCATGCCCAGGAACATCGAGGGAGCCACACTCACTCTGCAGTCTGAGTGCCCAGAAACCAAGCGGAAGGAAGTGAGTAGCTGCTGATTCTGGCTTTTGTGCACCTTAAAGGCTTTGAAATGGCCTTTCCCAAGGCTGTTTTTCAGGAGGGGGCAGTGTTTTGCTCGTTTTCGAGGGGTTTTGTGTAAGGGAGGGAATTGCTCTCCACTAAATCTGCTCTGGTTGCCATCCCCAGCTTTGCGGTGTGCTGGGGAGAGCCGTGTCCCAGCAGAGCTGCCAGGGCCACCCCTCTTTCCTGCTGCCCTAGGAACCTGCCAGAAGGCACTCAGTGACACTGGATGGCAGGAGGGTGTGGCACTGACACATGTTGGTGTCAGTGATGTGTGTAATTCTAGTGATCTTCAGGTTTCCTTCTGCTCAGATCATTATTTTGTGAGTTCAGAGGTAGCTGAAGCAACCTGAGCTGTTACTCTGGGATTGGCCACATTCCCAGCAAAGCCACATTCAGGTCACAGTTAAGGGCCAGGCCATTGCTGGGAGCTGGAGTACCAAATGGGAGATGCCAAATTTTAAATTGTTTGTAGTTTTATTGTGTCACAGGGAGACTGTGAGAAGGAGAGGGAAGCTTTAAGCTGCCATCTGATGTATTTTGAAAGCTCAGGTCAGCCTGCATGGTTAAAATGGAGTTTACTCTTAATTCTGTGTGCCTAATGGATTCTACCTGGATTCCCAGTGGGGAGGGCTTGTCCTGTGACTCTTCTTTTTGGGTGCAAGAGCAGAAGGAAGTTGATTGTGACACCAGCTCAGGGAGAGCTTAGTGCTCCTTTTTTGGCCTGCGTGAGTTCCTGAGGGGTGGTGAGTCCAGGTGACAGTGTGAGTGGCAGCCCTGGCTGTGACACTGAGTGCTGTCCTTCAGCACAGAGCTGTCACCATCATGGCTGGCTGCTGGGGAAATGGGGCTGGGGGCTCAGCTCTGCAGCTGGGGAACTTCTGGACTAGGGTGTTTTCAGTGAGCCTGATTCCCCTCCTGTCAGTTACTGACATCAGCAGCTGCTGCAGCCTGGAGCTGCTGCAGTATTTCACTTTCTCTGCTCTTTGTGGGACCCTGAGCTGCTCCCAGAGCGGGGGCTGGGAGCTAAACAGGGTCATTGGCTGCATGTGCAATTCAACTGGCTTCAGTTTTTCACCCTTGCTTTTTAGAGAAGGCTTGTTAGATGAGGAATTTCCTAGTGAAATGCTTTACATGAACTTATTTTCTATTTCTGGAATTAATTTTCCAGAACAGAGGGCAGTGATACCATCCTGTGAAAGCAGTGGCACTGGGCCCTGAGCACGTGTGAAAGGCCCTTTTGCCTGCTGTTTCAAAGATCTGATAAGCTGTCTGGAGGTGAGGAAAGGAAAGCTCTAAAGCTCCCAAACATCTGGGTCATCTCTGAAAATGAGAAGCTCTGTTCTTTGGTACTTCCAAAACGTCTGCAACAGTTCTAGCACTTGAGATATTGTTTTAAAGTCTTAGATTTTCAAGTCAGCCTAAGACATTCATGAAGCTAAAAAGGGGGTTTTGCACTTTAGCTGCCTTTGGCTTTTTTTATTCTGTTTTACATCTTTCACTGTAATTGTGTTGGTAAGAACAAACATGATTAAAGTTTTGTATTTCAAATCCAGTTATTCTTTGTTCGGGGATGACACAGAAAATGTAGCCATTTAAGGGGAACATGGTAAGCTCGGGAAGAGTTAAAGACAAACAGAGCAGTTACTGTAGACTTTGAACCAGGGTGTGAGGCTCTGCTTTCTCCAGCCCTGTTGGCTATTGCACAACCAGTTCCCATTCCTGAGGTAAATGCTGGATCTTGTTTCTTCCAGCGTCCCCTGCCAGGGGCAGCACCTCACTGTCCCTGGCCAAAAGCCACAGCCTTTGGCCTCAGAGTCCCTGGGCCCTGTCCTGCCTGTCCAGGGCTTGGCCTCTGCTGCCTTGTTTGTTTTCTGTTGTGCCCTGGTGCTGTGGCAGCCTGGAGCTCTTGCTGCTGTCTCTGTAAACCTCTGCAAGGACTGATTCAGATCAATCTCTGATGGTTTTGTGTGTATAAGCAGTGTGTTGATGTGCTAATGTGAAAAGAGAATTAAATGCTGTGGTGCTTCACAGAAGGGTTTGTTTTGCTCAGAACGTGGTGGTGATGTTGCTGCTGCTTGTGTTGTGCTCAGAAGGATTTGTGAAATAAAGATTTGGCCTTTGAGGGGGAGCCATTGTCAGAGTTCAGGCCATTAAACTGATGTTGCTGCTGCCACCTTCCTTCCCTTACACATGGGCAGTGACAGCTGGGAATCAAACAGCTTAATCTGTAATTAATACTGTCCTTTTTCTTCTAAACCTAAATGTAAACATCTAGAAAGCTTAACAGAACCCTGCCTTGATTTTCAGGTAGTTCCTGCCTGTGTCAGATCCCTTGTGTACCATGGGAAGTATCACAGGCAATGTTCTGTAAAGTGTTGATTTCCAGCTATTTTAAAGCTGTAACAGGGAACATTTACTTCAGCACTGATACACAAATTGTACTGGATCTGGTGATCCTGGGGGAGGATGCTGTGCCCTCCTCATGTAATAAAACGTGCTTTCTGCTGTTGGTGTGTTACTGCTCTGTGCTCCCATGTTGTGGCTGCCTCAGCACAGCCAGACTTCCCAACTGCATTTAACCATGCTGCAGTTCTTGGTAACTTCTGCCTGATTTGAACTGTAAATTAAGGGCAAGTTGCTTAGAGTGCAATTACTGTTTCCTTCTCTGAGAATGCTGAGTGACTAGTTGAAAATGTGAAGGGATGAATTCCTTACTTCCCCTGGCAGGCAGGAGCTCAGCCATGCCCAGGAAAGCCAGGCTCCAGCACGCCTGACAGAGACTGAGGAACACAAAATGTTTCCTTTTCCTCCTCCTGTCCCAGCTTTCTAGACCATCACATGGTCTGGGATATCCCTGGGTCACTCAGGGTCAGATGTCCTGGCTGTGTCCCCTCCCCACTCCCTGTGTATCCCCAGCCCCTGGGCAGGATGAAAAGCACTAAAAAAATCCACCTATACTTCATCAGCCCTGTGTTGAGCACAAATTTAGGACATGCTCTATACAAGTGAAGAAAATGAACTCTATCACAGCCAAACCCAGCACATTATGGTATTTCTGTGCCCTGTGTAAAGGTCTCTGGTGTGTCTCACAGGAGGGTTTAACGTTCTCCAAATATGAAGGTTTTATTGAGGCAAGGGGAAGGGGAATGCCTGCCTGTTGTGGGAGCAACAAGAGACCATGGATTGAGATACACAAAAGATCACTCAGCTTTATAGAATCTTCTTAAAGGGGTCCTGTAGGCAGTTTTGTCCCTTACAAAACAGGTTGGAAGTAACCAAGAAGCTATTTCTCTTTCATTATGGAGAGCTGTTTAGAACCTTATTTATAGCTGGTGTGACTAGCCAAGTCCTCTCTTGGGCTCCTCAATCACCTTTAGGTGTTGAGGTTTCTGAATTTAACAGTCAAATGAAAGCCATCAGTTTGGAAATTAATGGTGGAGGATAACTTTATCCAGGCAGATCAGGGGTGTATTCCTTCTGCTCCACAAGGGAGGATGAGATCTCATTAGGTGTTACCACTTGCACACTGGAAGCTTCTAAACAATCCCTTGTGCCTGTAAGTGGGGAAGGTACCAAATCTAGTTCCATGTGAAGTTGTCCTAGGGTTCTCTTAGTGAGAAATCTGTGACACCTGTGTTTGGGTGTCCTTGTGACCTGATGTGATCCTTTACACTTGAGGCACTGACTGCTTCGCTAGCCACAGAGGGAAACAACAAGGCTCAGTGAAGGCTGTTTTGGGATAGAGTGCAGTAATGAATGGACTGGTGGTTAGACCATGGGGGATGGTAAAAGCTGTTTTGCTCAAGGTGTTGATGGGAATTCAGCACACAGGGCAGTGGGTTTGAGCATTGTGACAGTGCATTTTCCTTCATCTCCCTGCTCCAAAAACAAGTAGCTCTGCAGGAAGCATTGGACTAAAATGCAGGTGCTACCCATGTGGGTAGGTTTGATGGCTCCTCAATGTTCTTTCCAACTGTTTTATCATATTTTTAGCTTGAAAAATTTAGGATTACATTTTCCCTTTTCCCTGTTCTGTTAGATTCCTGTTCTGCAAGCCCAGGTGCTTTCCCATGTGCCACTCCTTCCTTGCAGAGCACAGCAGAAACGTTGTCAGAAAACTAAGCGGCAGTAAATTCTTTGTGGGGGCTTTGGGGTCAAAATCTGTTGCATTGTCTTTGATGTCTGACTGCATCAAAGAACTAAATCCATATCTGGATTGCAGAAATTATTAAAAACTTATTAAGCAGGCAGCATTTTGTCCTTCAGGTGAAGCGCTACCAGTGCACCTTTGAGGGCTGTCCCCGCACCTACAGCACCGCTGGCAACCTGCGCACGCACCAGAAAACGCACCGGGGGGAGTACACCTTTGTGTGCAACCAGGAGGGCTGTGGCAAGGCCTTCCTCACCTCCTACAGCCTCAAAATCCACGTCAGGGTGCACACCAAGGAGAAGCCCTTCGAGTGCGACGTGCAGGGCTGTGAGAAGGCCTTCAACACACTGTACAGGTGAGAGGGTGTTCATTGTACAGGTGAGAGGGTGTTCAACACACTGTACAGGTGAGAGGGTGTTCATTGTACAGGTGAGAGGATGTTCAACACACTGTACAGGTGAGAGGGTGTTCACTGTACAGGTGAGAGGGTGTTCAGCACTGAGTAGGTGAGCGGGTGTTCACTGTACAGGTGAGAGGGTGTTCAACACTGTGCAGGTGAGAAAGTGTTCACCAAACTGTGCAGGTGAGAGGGTGTTCACCACACTGTAGAGGTGAGAGAGTATTCAACACTCTGCAGGTGAGAAAGTGTTCAGCACTGCACAGGTGAGAAGGTACTCAGCACTGTACAGGTGAGGAGGTATTCAGTACTACAGGTGAGAGGGTGTTCACCACTCTGCAGGTGAGGAGGTATTCACCACTCCAGGTGGGAAGGCTCTGGCAAGTTTTCTTGTAGGTATGGCTGTTGCTGTTCTGCAAGTTGCATCTACTTTGTGTTTGTGTTTGAATACAATTATTTTGCTTCTTCCATGTACAGGTATGAATATAAACCCCTCAGGTGTGGCAATGCTGTCCAAAGGGTAGGATGACAGAACTGTGGTGACTTCTTTATATTTCAATAGCACTGAAGGTGGTGCATGAACACCATGAACACGAGGGTCTCTCAGGCTTGTTGGAGGACTTTGGAACTGATAGCAGACACTTCCATGAGCTCCTTACCTTCTGCTCAGGATATGTGAAGCCTTTGATCCTGTCCTGCACATTTGAAAGAATGGCTTGCTTGCCTCAGGCTGGGGCTGTCATACCCTACCAGTCCTAAGAGGGATTTTTTGGACATGTTTTTTAGGTTGAAAGCACATCAAAGGCTTCACACAGGGAAAACATTTAACTGTGAATCAGAAGGCTGCAGCAAGTACTTCACAACGCACAGTGACCTGAGGAAGCACATTCGAACACACACAGGAGAAAAGCCATTTAGGTGAGTGGCTGGCTGGCAGCTCTGCCTTCTGTGGCTCAGGCCATGAGGCACCTGTGCTAAAAAGCAGCTGTTGCTGCTCTCAGTGGCATGGTGATCTCCTGAGAAAGAAGTGAAAGTGGCTGGCTGGCATTGGAGCCTGTTTGTTCTCGAGCTCCCCCAGCTGCCTTTAACAGTGGGTGCAGTGATTGTACTAAAAGACAAGAATAGTTAAGGTAGCTTTTAAACATAAACCTGTGCCATGATGAGCATCTTCTAAAACACATTGCTGCTCTCTGCTGGCGTGCAGTGTGTATTCCATGAAGGAGACCCCCCAAATACTGCCTTCCTGCTTGGCTTTTAAAGTCCTACTCAGAGCCCTGCTGTGATGTGTGTAGCGTGCACAGTAGCTGCTGGGAGATACCTGGTTGCTAACAGAGCTTAGCTTTGGGCCTGCTTTTTAGAGTCCTAGGACTATTGCAAAGCATGATTTAAGGTTGTAGCTAATGCATTGAAGGGGGCTGATGCTGACTTTCCTGTGGTGCCTCATTCAGGTGTGAGCATGATGGCTGTGGGAAGGCTTTTGCTGCAAGCCACCACCTCAAAACACATGTTAGAACACATACTGGTAAGTTCTGTGGGTTTTTTTTCCAAATTTTCTTTAATTGAGCTTATTAAGTTCATCCTAACTCTCAGAATCCTAGTATGAATTTATAGTTACATATAATATGGGAGTGGCACTGAGCTGAGTGGCTCAGGTGACACGTGTGAGGGAGGGGGTGGCATCCAGAGACATCTTTGCAGGCTGGAGGAGTGTGCCCGTGTGAACCTCATGAGTTTAAAAAGGCCAGGTGCAAACTCCTGCACCTGCATCAGGCCATCCAAATTTTTCATTTATGCAGTTATATTTATGCTTGCTAGGTCTTGAATTCAATGAATGTGTTTTCACAAATGTATCAGTAATGATGCATAACAATTAAATATTGTGTTGTGTATCAGTTCCCATGGTGAAATGGAAGCACTGACCTGCAGGACTCCAGGACCACTGAATGTGTGAAGGGGCATTAAACATCTTGTTTGTATGAAATACTGCTCTGCCGGTATTACAGCTTTAAAAGTCTGTGTCTGATAGGATGTTTCTAAGTCTGTTAAATGTGTTCTGTGCTGCCTCTAGGGGAGAAACCCTTCTTCTGTCCCAGCAATGGTTGTGAGAAGACTTTCAGTACCCAGTACAGTCTCAAGAGTCACATGAAAGGTCATGAGAAGGGACATACCTATAATGCACTTCCCAATAACAATGTGTCTGAGGTTAGTAGCACTTCTGCTTAATGCTTCTTTGTTAGGTGGTTGTAAACCATACCTTGGGGAAGAAATCATTTGGTCTGCAGCTTGTTCTTAAAGTGTAATGTTGAAAACTGGGATTTCAAAGGGAGTTGTAAGTGCTCTCTTTGCCACGTGTGCATGTGGGCAGTTGTATCTATCAGGCTGCTTTCCTTGTGTGTGCTTCAGTTGGAATCAATACTGTGGGGGAAATGTGAAGTAAAATAGATACTAACTAAAAATACTAACTGGGAAGGTTTAATTTTTTTTTTATTTTCTAAAAGTTGATTTGTTCCTATGCTAATTTAAAATTCTGGGTGATAGGACTTTTGGGAAGTGCTTTGACAGAGATGTTAAGAATCCTTCATAGCTGCTAAATATTCTTTGCTTAAAAATCTTGTTCCTTTGATTTTAGAACTGAGACCTGGGTCCCATATAAGCAGAGTATGGACTCTCAGAAGTAATTTCAAACACGTCTGACATTATTCTTTTAATATATAATTGGAATTGTTTTTCTTTTTCACAGGATACAAGTCACTCACTTTGTCTGAGTGATTTAAGCCTCATCTCAACAGATTCAGAATTGCGGGAGAACTCTAATCCAGTGAGTTATTGTCCTGGCATTGCCTCATCCTCATCTGAGTTTTGATTTTGGCCTCCAAAATGTGCAGGGCTTAGTTCAACCTGCTGTAGGAAGCTCTGCATCTGATTTTACCATAACAGTGTTCTTGCTTCTTGATAAGTGTTGGCTGAGCTTGGATTTTCCATCGAGGAAAATGAGACGCTGAGGAGACTGTGTTGTTCTTTGTGCTGTGGTGTGGGAGCAGGGTGCAGCTCTTGTGTATTTTCTACTCCAGAAAAGGTTCTGCAAGCAGCCAATTAATGTCTGTTTCTGATGGAGCACTGCAAGAAATAAGGGTTAAACAAAGTGTGGATGCAGAGGAATATATTTTACTTTTGAAGAAGTTACTTGTTTTGTAGGGGTTTGCTTATTATGTTGGTAAATTTGATTACAGGTAATAAAAATAAAAACTAGGTGTAAATTTACAGCATGTCAGTAAAAGGTGTTGCCATTCCTGAGGGTGGCTGGTTCATTGGAGGAGTGTTTCTGACATGCACACACAGCTTGAGTGGGGTTTGTGGAGACCTGAGATACAGCATTGTCTGATGCCTTCCTCTTTGTTTTCTGTTTGTCAGACACATGGACAGGACCTCAGCACAATCTCACCAGCAAGCATCTTTGAGTCTATGTTTCAGAGCCCAGACCACACTGCAAATCAGGATGACTCTCAGCAGACAGGTACCAGTTGTATCTGCACTGCTAGTAAAGAGAACTTTTTGACAGCTCTGCATGCATGTACTGAATTCAGCATTTCAGACTGAAGCTGAATGCCCAAAGTAACTCTAAGAAGCAAAAAGAACTTCAGTGTTGAAATTCATTGGTGTAGGGATGCATGGTATGCACAGACAGTGTGACACTCAGTGACAGGGGAGGTGACCCAGCACATTGTCCTGCAGTAATGGCACTGGAACTCTCAAGCAGTCCCTGTCATACTGTGTTCAAGGTTCCCTCTTGAGATTGCTGCACAACCTGGCTGATAAAAGGCTTACTAGAGAGAGCTGATGAGCCTGATCAGGCTCAGCGTAGAGCCCAGTGTTACCAGCTCCCTGAATTTGCAGCTACTTTTAGATTTCACTGTTTAGGGTTGTTTTTGAGCACTAGTCTGAAGTCAGAAACGTGGTAATCCTTTACTTGGCAAAAATCCATCAGCTAGCTGCTAAATTCATTGAAAAAGCAGATAATTCAGCCCTAATGAGAACGGATGTATTTATATATTTTCTGTTTCTCTTTCAGCAGCTTCCTTGATTGAAGGGTTTAACGGCGACGCAGACTCGGTGGCTGCGGTCCCGCCCCCAGCAGGAGACGCAGCCTCCTTGTCCCTCCCCCTGGTCCTGCAGCTCGGCCTCCCTGAGCCCGCCCAGGCAGCGCTGCAAGCCTCGGCAGCGCCTGCTGCTCCCTCCTCCATAGCACCCAGCTCACAGCCAGCTGCGTTTGGGAATCCTGCAAGTGTTTTACAATCCCCAGAAGTGCCTGTTCCTCACAGCACACCGTTTGCAGCCAGTCGCCAAGACTTCCTGCAGCACAGCCAGCCCCCGGCGCAGCCCATTGTTCAGGGACTGTCAGTGGTTGCTGGAGCTCCTGCCCCGACAGCCCCGAGTGCTGCTGAGCCCCTGCCAGCTGTAGTTCAGACTGTGCCTGTTGGTGCAAACCCTGTTTTGACCAGTAACCCCACTATAACCATTACTCCTTCTCCAAGCACCGCCATTCTGCAGTCCAGCATTGTCATGGGAGAGCAGAACTTACAATGGATCTTAAATGGTGCCACTGGTTCCCCACAAAGCCAAGAGCAAATGGTCAGTACATCCAGCAGGGCTTTGGAACAGCTTGAACCATTCCTACTAGAACTTTTGAAAGGGGAAGGGGTCAGACCTGTGAGATGAACCCCAGGATGCAGTGTGGTGCAATGCTTGTCATGTTAATGTGTGTACTTATCACCAGTGCAGCTCCTGGAATAGACAGGGAAATAAGTAGAGCACAGAGAAACCCAGAGTGCAGGAAGATCTTGCTTTCTTCTTTCTCCTCATGGTGGACTTCTGCCAGCAGGTATCAGTGTGTTTATCCAGGACAGGGTCCCACAGGCCTGAGGATATACATGGGCCTTAATGTATTACTTTTATTGCATAGAAGCACAAAAAGCTCTGTAAAGGTTGTGTTTAAGCATTTTGTAATCTCTGCCTAATTTTGACTGATAATGAAAAGAGTTTTTCTGAAAAGAGAAACTTTCAGAAGCTTGTGGTTTTCCAGTAAATCTGGGTAGCTGAAACTTCAGTTTTCTCTTTGACAGTATTGGTGCCACTTTAGGCTCTCAGCTGTAGGTGGACACAAGTGAGTGGCTGCAGGTACAGGCAGTGGGAGCACACACAGCAGTGTATAAGAATTCAGTTATTGAATTGTCAAAACCCACAAGCTAAGTTTGCCAGCCAGTAATGCAGGGGATGTTATGCCCAATCTTTAGGACCATTGAAACAATACTTTGAGCCCAGTTTTCATGTGTGTCTCTTTGGAATATGTATATAGCTGTTTAGAATTTGAACAATAGAAATTTGATTCGAGTCAATTCACACCTTTTTCTTGTTTGTTTTTTTTCTTTAAAGCCACAAGTTCCAAAAGTAGTAGAAAAGGTGTTTTTTACCACTGCATTACCAGTAGCTGGTAACACAGGTAAGCGTGACACTGAACTAATTTAACACAGCTGATTTCTCTCCCAGCTGTGAAATTATGTAGCTCCATTGTGGTTTGTCTTTGTTTCACCCTCAGGAAACCCTGTTCAGCAGATTGGTCTCAGCGTTCCTGTTATTATTATAAAGCAGGAGGAGGCCTGCCAGTGCCAGTGTGCCTGCCGAGACTCTGCCAAGGACAAAGCCACCTCCACCGTTAAGAAGGAATGTTCCTCACCTGATTCAAAAGCTTTGGAGCAGCCAGCTTCCCAGCTGCAGCCTCAGACCTTTCCTTCCTCCTCTGCTCCTCCTTCTTGTGGGCAGAGCAGTCAGATACTTAACCCTTCAGACTCCCAGACTGAAACATTAAGTGCCATGGATGTATCGGACTTCCTGTCCCTCCAAAGCCCTGGAACCCCGTCTAATATAATTCCAATTGAAGCACTACTGCAGGGTGAGGAAGAAATTGGTTTGAATAGCAGCTTCTCTAAGTGAAGATGTTCCAGATTGTCCTTTGCACCTGGAGGGTAAAACCCTTCTCCTTAGAAGCAGAAACTGAAGGATTGATTCTTATTCCTTCCTCTTTGGAGGTTTTGTGGCTTATTTCTGCTTCACGGATGTCATCTTAGTCACGTCCCAGGTACATCCACCTTTGAGATTCTATATAAAAAAAGAAAAGGTAAAAAAAAAAAAAGAAATAGCTAAGTTATATATGAACTGTTTTGGCTGCACTGTCTGTCACTTTTGCTTGTCATATGTGAACACAGAAGTTAAGGTTACTCGTGTGCAAAAAGATTTTTAGAAGAAAAGGGGGGGGTTACTTTGTCTCCAATTGCACATCACTTACCGTTTGGGATTAAGGTACCGGCAGCAAGTGGGTCTTTGTTACAACTTCTTGGGTCTCTAATTTTCTCCTGTCTCTCGTGTCTCTGCTAACCATGCACTAAAGGGGAGCCCAGGAGAGGAGGCTGCAGGGGAGGAAATGGCATAGCTGGGGGGAGAGGACTTATCTGCAGTGTGATTTGAATGCGATTTCACATACCTGATGAGGAGCTGGTGCCTGGTTTTGCTGTGTACTGATGCTCTTACTAAAGCTTCCAGGAGCTTTGGGGGTGTTTGTTTCAGCAGGGCACGAGTACCTTGTGCCCTTAATAGATCTGTTAATTTAATTCCACTAGGACTCCAGTGTGTTGCAGACACTGTGTCACAAGGTGGAAGCACAGTCGGAGCCACTGCTGGCTCTGGATCCAGAGTCTGTTTTCTTGGCCTCTCCAAAGGGTACAGTGAGTGCCAGGTGTGGTCAGGTTGGTGCCTGCTGCTCTTTTGATTTCTTAGGCTCTTTTTAGCAACAAGTCATCATCTTAACCCTGGGACTGTTGAATCAGGAGCACGGTGCCTTTGCTGGTTACTCTCATCTTTTGTGAAGAACAACCCTTAAGAAAATTTTGAGAAAGATTCAACATAAATTCAGTTGAAATTCTGTGCGAGTCTGTCCTTTGGTTGTCCATACATGCTTCTTTTTTTTTCCAGTGAGCTATATAATTTCTGCCTGACTCTGCCTCCAGCCTACTGCAATGCCAGCTTTTTGTGCACGGGGCTATTTCTTGACTAAAAGATGTTACACAACAGAATAGTTTTTCATATCAAACTGAGAGTCTATATTCTAACCTACTCAGGGTAAATCAAATCCAAACCCCCCCTTCCACCAAAAAGCCTGTAATGTTGCAATAAATGCAGTCTCATTCTAAATGGTTTATTTATGCTGCATTATTTTAAAAGATGTAATTTTATAGTTTTTATCCATCTTTCTGGCTTTGGCTGTCAGTTTTCTTGTGTTAAAGGAAAGAATATTAAATAGTCTTTATTCAGTTTACAGTGTTGTCATTAGTGAGATACAAAGATAATGACTGTAAGCCAATTAGTGGGAAGTGTCCCTGCACTCAATTTAGGAATGCAAACTGTAGTGGATAGAGATCTTTCACTCTTTGTGTTTGATCAGAGCTGCTCTCTGTACCTCCAGGGAGGGGAGAGCCCTGTGAGTGCTGCCTGGTGACCAGCAGGTGTTTAACCCTTCTGTGACATGCTCAGTGTGGCCTGACCAACACTGAGACTGGCTTCAGCCACCTCTCATGCTGTTCCCCTGAGAATGCACTGCCCAGGCATGGCTGGAAAAGGACTGAGGGGAACTGGCCTTGCCCTCCTGCACAGCTTGCTTCTGGTGAGGTGCAGAAGGGAAAGAGCCATGTCCCATGAGGGCAGATGGGTGTGCCAGGAACACTCTGTGCCTGGGGCGTGCAGTGTGTGTGCCAGGGCAGAGAGCTGGGTGTTGGCAGCTGCAGGGATGAACTGAGGGCATCACACATGCTGCTGGTGTTTCCTCTGCCTGTGTGGCAGGGCTGAGAGTCCTGCAGCAACAAGGCTTGGCATCCACAGAACAGGTTAACAAGGTATTTTCTTGTTTTGTTCTGTAATGGCAGTCCTTGGAGGGCAGCGAGGTGGTGGCCCCTTTGCTTTTCTCCTACAGTTTCATTTTGTGCTGCAGTTGGGTTGCATGGCAGCAAGAACTGCTTTCAACACAAAAAACATAGTCCCAAGCCTGCATGGTTGGGACTGTCCTCGCAGAGGAGTCTCCTGCCAGCTACCCTGCCTAGAGCTCAACTTGGGAGGGCAGTGAGCCTGCCTGGAGCTGCCTGGGGGTCCCTCTGGTGCCTCTCACTGTGGCCTCGGGCATTTTCTTTGGAGAAGTGCAGCTGTGGTGTTTGAGGGTGAGTGGGTATGGATGTGTGCCTGTGGGAGACTGCTGATGCAGGAGTGTGAAGATTCCCCAGGAGTTGTGGGGGTTACCTCTGATGGGGACAAGGGTCCCAGATGTGGCCTGCACTGTGACAGCTGGACAATTTAGCAACCGCTTCTGAGCCTTCACAGCCTTCAGGGAGGCTTTTTTACTTTTGCTACTTATGACTTAGTCAACCTAAAACATGCTCCTGGTTGGACCAGAGAGCATCTTCAGAAACTCTTTTGTGACTGAAATGAGTAGAAGGAACTACCAAAGTCTCTGAACTGGGAAGCTCAATGTGGAGCTGCAGTGATGGGCAGCAGTGCCCAGGGTCAGTTTCTGCTGTTTCTCTTCACAGCTACTGGGTTTTGCTGGTTTGTTCCAGGAAAAGCACTATGTCCTGCTGATTCTTTGGTGCATTGGGTTTGCCATTGCCCTCTTACACATGCATCAGGCAGGCTGCAATTCAGGTGGAACTGGTTAGAGCTTGTACTGAGGCAGGAGCATGTAATTCTGTGAGCACACGGGCTGTGCACCCACTGCATTTCACAGGTGTGTGCTTTTGTTGTTTATTGTCCATCTGCTTTCCAGAGTGTTTGTGCTGCGTGTGTCTGAGATGTTTTCACATTTGCATCATCCCCAGTACCGTGTGATCAGACTGTGCTCCAGGGCAGTCTGTGCCATGCTGGGATGGGAGGAGATCCAAGGGCAGCTGCAGCAAAGCCCTGAGGTCCTGCAAGGCCAGAGATTTTCCTGTCCTCTCCTTGCTGCCCCAGCATTTAGCATATTCACTATTACATGGTTAATGAAAGGGAGAGTTTCTGCCCTGGATTCCCAGAAAAGGGTTAATGTGCTGGAGCCTCTGGGAACAGCGTGCCTGCCTCTACAAAGTCTGCATGAACCCCTTTAATTATCAGTCAGAGACCAAAAGTGCACTGCTCTAGGTCACCTGTTTTGTGCTAGTGGGGGTTTACTTGGTCACTCATAGTTTCTAGATGGGTGTAGAAGCTCAAACATGTAGAGGGCGTCAAGTTAATTACTTTGGTAGCTTTGGTCACCAAGCAAGGACCCAAGCAAGCAGACTTGACATGCAGCTGAAGGTTGGAG
>VXAX01001314.1:561611-595789 GCA_013399835.1 Leptocoma aspasia | reverse complement strand
CAGCGGAGGTGCGGTTCGCAGCCCCGCGGAGGTTGCGGGCACCGGGCGGCGGCCAGAGCGCCCAGCGGCCTCGGCGGGGCGGACGGTGCTACGCGGCCCGGCCGGCACAGCGGAGGGTACTCCCGCCGTGTTCTCCGCGACACGCTGGAAGTGCGGGGCTGCTCGGGCTGGCTGTAGGTTCACTGCACAACAATGACAACGCCGGTAACGCACCGACGGCCAGTGAGCCACCCCGGTTTCTCTCCGGGATAGACATCCATAGTTTTGGATATTTAAACCAAGTAAGGGAATACTTGCACGCTGAGAGCTTTGTTTTCATAGCACCTTGGTTACGTCTGCAAGGTGCTATGTGGATGTGGATTGGGGTTTTGTTTTTTTGTTTTGTTGTTTGTTTTGGTTTTTTGGTTGTTTTTTTTTTCTAATATTTCATATTTAAATACTTGCTTAATTTTAAGAAACCAGGAAAGGGTTTCCAGATACTTGAAAGGACAGATTAATAAAAGATCAGTATTTTTATTGGGCAAACATCTCCCATGCTGTTGATGATGTGTCTTAAATTCATCCCTATGCCTTTTTGTTTTTCACAGATAGCACAGAGAAACATTAAAAACAACCGCCTTTTGAATTTTAAACTTCACACAAATCCCTATAAACCCATGTATTGCATTTACTATATTTGAAGATTACAGCAACGCAATGTTAAAGCAATGTCATAGCTACACTAGAGAAATTCCACTGTAAATCTTTCATTCTGAAATGTACACTTTGGTGAGAAATTTGCCATGCTTGTGCACAGTTCAAGTTGGGTTTTGTTTGTTTATTTGTCTTCTGGGTGAAAGAAAAAAGTGTCAAGTAGCTAAAGAAAATTCACACATTTTATACTTAAGCAAACAAAATCTCTCTCCCCCCCCTGCCCCCCACCGACATAGCAGTTTTAAAATCCACAGGTAACTGGATTTTAAAAGTGCCAAACTTCAGAGTTTACACAGTCCAGAATAAGCAATACGTATCTTTTAGTTTGAAAACGTTTAGAGAGAAATCCTCTGAAAAATTTTACTCATTGCTTTCCTTTTTGACTAAAAGCACATGCAGATCCACTCTCAATGGTTCGGAAGCCCAACTGCTTGTTCCTTGCTCCTTTTGAGGTCCAAGACGGTGCTGTCTCTCATTTTAAATGTCTTACTTCTCTGAGCTTCTGAATTAGACAAATATGCCTGGGTTTCTGTGGCCTTTAGGTCAGACCCTTCATGAACAAAACATCAGAACATGTCATTGTGCTCCCTGGCCACAGGGGAGTCACTCGCACACTAGTGGAAGTGGGAGCAAAATCTGGTTCAGTGCTCACGCTGTACAGACATATTTAGTCTCATAGCAACAAGGAATTCCAGAAGACTTCCCATTTGAGAGGACAGTGGTACCTGGCAACGCCACTTGCTGTACTACATATGGTTCACTCTCAGTTCTGTGTTTTCTAAATTGCTTTGGACTTTTCAAATAGGGTGAGTCCTATTCAAAAACATCCATCTTCAATTTCTTGTCACCTGCATAAAAATTTATGAAATTTTAAAGATAACTCAAGTTACCTGTGTAGACTTTTCTGGAAGACTTCTCTGAATAAATTCCACTGATAAAAATTCCCCTTTATCTTTCAGCCGGTTGAGATTTGCATCCCCAACTAATGGAATAACACCTTTCAAACAGCTTCTAAGCTGCTTAGGCCATAACAAGATTTGCAGACCTATCTCTACATTTCCAGGTTTTGTCCAGAGCTCTGACCCCATTCATCTCCAGCAATACAGAGGCAAAAAGCTGTGATCCTAGCAATAGCTCCTTCTAGGGAACCACTCCACAGGAGTTTTCCCCATTGTGTTTTAAAGTTGAAGGGGCAATGCTCAGCACCTGAAAGCTGGTAAAGGATGGTGATGGCATTGGAAGACATTTCTGATATAGAAGGCATTTGCAGCTCGTAAGAGAAGTAAGGAATACGTTTTCCCGATGATCAGGGAGCAAGAGCAAATGTGTAAGAGATAGATCTTCTGAGATCTTACAAGAAAGCAGCAGAAAAATGAAGTGCATGATTTTCAAATGTGTGTTCTCTTTTGGAAATACAGCTGATTTGTTCTTTTTACCAAAAAATCAGTTGAGTTCTACAGAATTACTAAAACTGGAACTCAGTAGCAAAAACAGCAGCCTTTGCTCAAGACTTGAAAAAATTATCTGTACTCTGCATTTAATTTTGTGAAAAGATTCTACAAGACTCTTTAGATTTATTCTTCACTACTGAGATATTTTATAAATAAAAAATGTGGTAAAATTCCTGGAAAACAATCATGATCAGATTGTATTCCACATACCTAGAAATAAAGTCCTACTATTTCCAGCTGTGTCAAATGCCTTTTGCATAACTATTTTATTCCTGTTCATGCAATAAACCCCCAAATTATGCATGGCCAATGCAGATCTAAATGCAGGAGCACAAGATATGACGTTAGCCTATTTTTAATAATGAATTTGGAAACTACTTCTGGCTTTGGAAAAAAGAACAGAGAAGACAATAGCTATTATTAGGTTATCTAGACCAAACTTTTGCCAATGCCCACTGGATTTCATTTTTGTTACTTTTGAGTTACTCAGGCAATAGTCTGTCACCAGCCACTTGAGGTGATTATTCCAGCCCAGTGGTTCTCTCAGCTGGAATGCTTCTCCTGATGCTAAGTTTAACATTTTATTTTGTTGAAATTCACTCAGTTCATCTTTCACATATGCCTGAAATAGCATTATAAATCCTTTTCCATTTTAAATCTAACCAATATTGAATGTATAGGAATGAGTACAGATAAATATATTTCCACCAATTAGTTTTAGCAGCATTTAAGTTTTTTTTTTTTTCCTCTCCTCTTTTCTCTGCATACCAATGGCTGGTTTGCGTTTCTTTGCTTCTGAGCTAGGCATAACTACAGCAGTCCTCAAAATTTTAATCCTGGTCTTCAGCTGATGCTGAGTAACTGCCACTGGAGTAGAAATTAACATCTAAAGAGATGCTATTGATCTCTGCTTTGTGACATGATGCGGCTACCATAGGAACCACAAATACATTTGATTACCTCTTTACATGAACACCTAGAATTTTCATTTTTTTCCCTTGACTTACCAAAGTAGGTGATACTTTAATATATCTTTAATATTTTTGACAGACTATATGCTGCATCCTATCCTGTCTCCTAGTGGCAGATTCATAAAAGGATAGCACAGCCTAGGTAATTTAGAATTATCAGTGTGTATTCTCCTTGCTAACAGTGCATGGTTACTTAGAACTTTTGATTTACATATTACTTTTAAGTAATTTTGTTTCATTTTGCTTTTCAGTTGCATTATTTTGCTGTTCATGTCTTCTTCCTACCATCTTACTGACTTTTTATTCAGGTATGATTTTCTTCCTCTTTTCTGTTTATAAAGATTTGTGCCAGCAGTTGATGCCATGTGGACAGTTTTCCACTGGGAACTCACTGAACATTCTCCCACACAGCAGTCACCATTTGGAAACAGCCTTTGGCCACTACTGAAAAAGGAGCTGCCTAAGAAGTTAGAGGTGCTGTGAGACCGCTCTGAACCACTGGTAAATTCTCCCAAAACACGTATCTGAACTCACACAATGCACCAGCACAGGCACTGTGTGTAGTGCAGTGTGCTGGGTTTGCTCACGGAGGGGGAGCCTAGAGCCCTGGGGCCTGGCCGTATTGCTATTCTGTATTGTTCATCGCTGCCAGGGGGGCTGGTTCCAGGGGAAGGAGAAAAGGAACATACTCCAGAAGTGCACCATTTTGTTCTGTTTCTTCCTGAGCCCAGCCGAGCGTGTGCCACGGCGCTGGTGTGAGAAGCAGCCGGGGGAATGGAGCAGCAGAGCCTGAGCTGAGCCTGAGCTGAGCCCGAGCCCAGCCAAGCCTGGGCTGGGCAGACAGGAGCTTAGCTGAGCATTGCTGGCCACAGTCAAGCCCAGCAGTGCAGAAAGCAGGCAGCACCACGCAGGGGATTTCGGGGGTTTGTCCATCATTGTTCTTCGTTGTCTCAGGCTCAGGGATGGGGAATGCTGGCTGTGGAGTGTCCACCACCTTGTCTTTGTCTCAAGCATAACCATGAGCTGCTGCTGAGCTGCAGGAACATCCCCCATCTTGTCTTTGTCTCAGCAGCCACACAGAACTAAACTGAAGTGTTAGTGAACACCTTTTGTGTGTAAAGAACCATCTTTTTCATATACTTTTGTTATTAATATTGCTGCTGCTACTGGGCATTTCTTATTGCACTGCGTTTGCTTTCAGTAAATTGTTGTCTCAACCCACGGTCTCTGCTTTTGTCCCTCTCTCACCAGATGGGGGCCGGAGAAAGGGGAGTGGCTTATTTGAGGTTTAATTACCAGCAGGTGTTAAACCACCACATGCAGTCAAACAGTGCTGCCATATTCCTTCATCCCCGTTGTACTCACGGATCATCGTCCTCACATCTGCCTACCAAGAAATCTCCCCTTGTATAATTCAAATCTTTAAGCAGTTCAGTTCTGAAATGTTGCTTTTGTCCTCTCTCATTTTACTTTATATGCTCCACCTGTTACAGGGAGCACCTCAGTTTGCAGTAGCTGCTCTGACACATTTAACAGCACAATTATAGACGACTTGGTAACCACCCATTGACTAAAAATAACCTAGCAACTGAAGACACACTTGGGTATTTATACTTAGATATCCCAGAGGAACCCTTCACAGCTCCTGTAGCTGGGGAAAACATATGTATCTCACCAAATGCAGTAGGCTAGGAATCCTCAGGGGTGGGGGCGGAGGCACGTAGGGGAAGTGATAACATTGCACAGCTGAAAGATTTTCCAGACAACACTCTGCCAGCTAATCCAACTCTTATCCAACTAGCTCTGCAGTTAAGGTTTCCTACTGAGAACAACGACAGCATTATGACCTGGGGAATTTTCTACATAAAAAAACCTCTTTGCATCTAGGATTGAAAAATTTAGAGCCTTAAAATCCAGCTACTACATTGATGGTATTTGCCACCATTACGGATGCTAAGGAACTCTAATGCCAGTATGCATATGAGAAAATATGTGAGCTGCAATGAACGAACTACCAGTGAGGAGGGAGACAGGCAGCATATCCTCTGTGAAGAATCTGCAGTGCTGAAACTCATTCTTGCCTTCCAAAGTATGGATTATTTTATTACTTTTTTATTCAAGATGTACCAAGTTTTCACACAACCTGTTCAGGAGGAAATATTCTGATGTCTGGAGAAAGAGACATTTAAATGATGTGATTTAATTTCTATGATGCATAGAAATTCTAATTTCTATGATTACATATGCTATGGCTGCCTGTGGCTAGTTTTATATTTGAGCAGAAGAAGAAACTTAGAATTTAATGGAAAGAACCCCATGTGTCTTAATGGAGAGCTTATATTACTGCAGTGTCTGTCTGCCCATCCTTTTTATACTCCCCATTTTCTTCTGGTTTATCTCTGGCCTTCCTCCATTCTTGTCTCCAAGATATGCTTTTATTCACCTAAAAAACCCTGAATAGTTGGCAGATTACAGCAAAAAAGAGAACTAGTAATCTCAAAGAGAGATTGTAAAATGTCATAAGGGCCTTTCTACCTGCCTTCAGTTCTAAGATTATTGTCTTGAAATTAAAATGAAGTGTTCAAGATGAGGTTGGATGAGGCTTTGAACAACCTGATCTAGTGAAAGATGTCCGTAACCATGGCAGAGAGCTTGGACTAGGTGATCTTTGGAAGTCCCTCCCAACCCAAACCATTCTGTGATTCTATGATAATTCGGAGAGAGCATGCAACTCTTGGAACTCACAGTTAAGACTGATGTGCAAGGCACAGGCTCAAACATTCCACTGACTGTAGGGCTAGTCACAAAAACAAAAATTGAACTCAGAGGTCTTATCCTCATATTTTTACTTTTTATGTATTTTAAGATCATCTGGACTTTTAAACACTTCCCGAAATACAATTGTTCCTTAAAAATACACAACTAAAATGCTGCAACATTCAGGGAGTAAGTTCTTAATTGAGAATGAGACCCACAGAGAAAGCCACGCTGAATAAACACAAACTCTATGAGCCATGTCACAGCAAGCCTTTATAGAATGGCCAATACCAGTGTTGCATGGAAAAGTGAATAAGCTAATGGATTTGTAATGTTTGTTGTTTTCTTCCATCTTAGTGAACGGGGAAAATTAAAAAAAAAAACAAAACCAAAAAACAATTCTATGAAAATGAATTCTGCTATACAAACTCATACTCACTGGCAACTTAAGCAATGAACTCTTTGACCTGTAGTTTTAACTTTAACCAGAGAACCTCCTTTACATTTCTTTAGATTTTGACTTTCCACATTTTTCCAAATCTGGGTGTTACAAAAATTGATCAGGAGCTGAAGTTAGGCCTCAATGGCCACTTGAATTCTTTCCATTAGCAATTCTTATTGTAGTATGTATAATAGGGAGCTGCAGCAAAAGTGGTGCATAGCCAGAACACCACCAGGCACCTCCATGGTAAGTTAGAACAGGTTCTGAACATATGGGGAAAAGACAACAACTGGCTCTAATATTTGAGCATGTTGGGTGATACTCCTGAGAGAAGAAGTAATCTTTGGTTGCTATTAAGCTAGTGAAGGGGAAACAAATATTTTTCAGACAAATGTTAAGTGCAGATGGTTTTAAATTATTAAAAACCTTAAATAAACAGTTAAAATTGTTACATGCACAGAATTAACAATTATTACATTTTATGTATAAATTAAAATGGGTTTACCACTATGGCACTCTTTTCTTTAACCTAATAATTCTCATGTTTTTAAAAGATTATCAGACTATGACATTAAAAGAGACAGAGAATTTTACATAAGTTTCTTCTGGGTCTGTATTCAGGAATAAGTAAAGGTGAAATGGTTATTAAATTTAAATCTTTAATCTGAGTACAGAAACTTGTTTGTCATTCTCAAATATAAAACAATAATTTTACAAGCCATTCATGTATAATATAGTCCACTGGTTCTTGATAGTGAAGGAAAAGAAAAGTATTAGTGAATCTCTAGTTATTATTAAATATGGCCAGTTAATACTAAATGGTATAAGATGGGTTGGTTTTTTTTTTCAGCTGGGAGAAAGTGGATTATTAAAAGCTAATCTCAGGTTTATTACTGGACGCTGTGGAATTAACACACTGGAGGCCTATCTATTTACACCTGGCTAGGATAATGGCAGGAACTGCAGATTAATATAACTTTCTCTTGCATGCACGACCTATTCATTAGTTGCTTGTCTGTTTGTTTTTGTAGGAAGTTTATTTCTTCTATTTACTGGATATATCAGGAGTCCTATAACTTACTATATTAAAGAAGTAGCCACTGCATAGCACCTTTTCACAAAACCTTTTGTGAAAAACATATTTTAAGTGGCAAACAACCGCTTTTGTTTTGTTTTAAATTATGCTGTCCTAACAGGAACCGTTTTTCTGCATGCTTGCATTATTTTGCAATAGAAAGCTTTAATTACAACATAAAATGGAGCATCTAAGATTTTTGGCATTTAACAAAAAAAAAAGTACTAAAATATGATCCCTGGTACATGAAGCAGTGACAGTGCACAGCCTGAACTAACTTCTGTAAAAATCATGGAGATATTGTAGCTGATGTAGCTAATAGCCAAATAAAGCATTACAAAGAGCCTTATACAAACATTGTAACAAATAAAAATCCTTCTCTACAGCAGAATATACTCTCTCCTTGGACACTGCTTAATCTTAAATAGAGAAGGAGTGGAGTGCCAAGTCCTGGGAGGGTTTAGCATCTCACCTGTGCTGGAATGCCCCAATCACCATCATACTCATCTTCAGGCTTTTAAACAAGAGACAAAAAGCTTTGTCTGATTTCTTAGTGCACACTCAGTGAAAGTCCCACACCAACAGCCCATGTACTCCACAGGTGAAAGTTCACAAGCCCTTAAGTTTCAGGTGTCTGTGAACATAAATGAAAGGGGAGATGAGTCATGATAACTAATTGTTCCTGACTGAACGGGGGTGTGCACGGTGATATGTAGGTAGTAAGGATAATACAGGCACTACAGCTTGAATCAAGTATAAATCCTCAACTAGCAGATTGGTTACGACAAGCCTGCAGAAACAGCTTTGACCTTAAAGTCACAGCAAAAATCTGAGTCTGATTTACCACACCAGTGTACTAATATAGGTGTAATAGACATTAGATTAGCATAATATTATACATTGAATGGCTACTATATTAGAAGTAGACATATCAAACTGGGCAATGATGAATTGAATTTTTTATGCATGAATTACCACATACAGACTAGATACTGTATTTTATTTTTTTTAAATACTTGTTCCTTTTTTTTTTAGGAAAATATGTTTATTTGGTTTTGTTTAACATTTCAGAGGAAACTGGTATAGTCTATTCTGTCAGTATACCACAGAATAATGGGTCAGTAACACAGTTTATAAACTATGCTCTCAATCCATGCCATAGTGCTTTGAGAATGTGTCAACACTCAGTGATTTCCTTACCCAGCTCAAAAGCATCTTGGAGGCACCCCGGGCAATGTCTCATATACAGCCATTGAGGGTTATCCGCTCCAAAATAGCTGTTATAATCTGAATGGAAGAACCATAAATGATTCAATTGAAATCATGCCTGAAAATGCAACAGGAAATGAACACAGAACAAACTGTAACATTAGTGGGTCTAACAGCGTGCACACCTGAAGGTCTAGAATTGCAGACTACAATTGCAGACTTTGGTGTTTCCCCTTACAGTCATCCTACTCTATGAGACAGCTACTTCAAGGTGCTGAGAATAGTACTTACAAAACTGACCTTTACTGATGTTTGGAAGACTTATCTTGCATCATTTCAGATGTAAACAAAAACATCCAGTCACCTCTGACACAACTGAAACTTGGTAGAGTCTCTCTCCCCACCCTTTCTTCTTTTCTCCTTGAAACACTTTAAGTATTCATATCTTTCCTATGAAGTGGTTATAGTATAGTACATAGCACCTACCTAGTCATAGCCTTCATAGTAAAACCATTTTAAAGAAAAACACAGAGGCCAAATACTGGATCCAGGTGCAGCTTGCTTCGTGGATTTTTTAACTTTATGAAGAAACTTGATCAGAATTTTTTTTTCTGACAGAAAACTAATGGAATTCTATACAATCAGAACAGATTGAATTCCCAAAACACATTAAAATTACTTCTAGAATTGAGGGACTAGTAAAAAGCAGTATACTTAGCAGAATAATTGTTACCATTAAAAAGGACATCTTGGATTTATTTTGAATGACAGCCACTTTCTTAATTGTTTTCTATTTGTCTACATGTAACAAATCTTTATTTTCTTCCATTAGGAACCATAAGGTCTTAAAATACTTTGTTTTCAAAATCACTTCAGAACAATAAAAGGGGGGATATAAGAAGCAGGTGTGTACTTTATGCAGTAAACTGAAATATCAAATAGTATGAGCAAGATAACATCTAATTGTATATTAAGTATTGCCTGAGGGATCAGCAAGGCGATCTGCAAGCAAGCAGAAGTTATTTTGTTGAAGTAAACGTGCAACTGGCATCAATCCTAAAGACATACCATAGGTATGAAGATCTTTATCAATAATATCCTACCAAAATGGATAGGATCCATATATGACAATGACCTCCTATTGTGAGAAATAGCTGCAATTTACTTTGCCATAAGAAAAAGGCCTTACTCTTTCCAGATATGTACCCTGCTGCTTCTCATACAGAAAAGCATTCTCAAGAAGGCAGTCCTTAAAAAAAAAAAAGTAATACAACTGTAACAGTTTCATTACTTTTTACTGTTTTATTTTACTTTTTCAGGTATACTACCAAATACGTGTAATCTTCTTTCTGATAGACACAATGCAGAACAAATATTCTTTGACAGAAATATGAATTTTCCTCTGTTAGTGGTGATAATACTTTTTAATTGGTTGACTATCAGAACTGAGTTTTGAAAACAGGTATTCTTTCCTTTTTTTTTTTCCAAACTACAATAATCTTTAGCATCCCAATTATTTTTGTGAGATTCATACCGTGTCTTAAAGAGGATTAATTTGACAAAAAATATAAAATATTTCCTTTTTTTTTTTGAGAAGATAAATGTAGTCCTTTGAGTTATATTTTTCCTGAATATTTTGGTAGATCTTTTAGTGCTGCTGCACTATAACAAAGTATTTTTACAGGAAATTTCTGGTAACAGTGGATTTTACTAAAATAATACTCAATAACCAGAGACACGAATAAACTAAAAATTGAAAAGATGTTAGAATGTACAATAACTGAAACAAAATACTGGCTCACTAACAATTGTGAAATGAAGCTTCCTCTCTTGAATTCATTGATAATATTTTCTTCAATCATGCATCAAATTAAATTACAGAATCTTGAATTCTGGTTAAGAATCAGGTCCTGCATTTACTGAAAAACTGAAAGGCAAGATGGTACTGAGTGTTTTGCTAAATCCAGAAAATAAGAATATATGACACAGGGAGTTGCCTGATGGTTGTGAATTCAACTGAAGTTTGGAAGTTGATGCTTGTGGCTCCTTTTGTAGTCAGTTTCTACAACACTGCAATAGTGTACTTCTTTCATTTTTGCTTCTTCTTTCCAGGATAGTGTATATTATGTATGTGTATAATAGAGGATATCAACCCTATTCAATCCCCAATACTCATGGAGATAAGAAAAACAAAAATTACAAAGCTCTTTTCTCTTGCATTGTGAGGAAAGTCTTAAACATAATATAATACTCATCCTGAGAAGCATTTACATAGTCACTCATATGGGAATGTTATTAAAAACAATTATATTCACTACGTATTCAAACAACAATAGTGGAGGGATGGACAAATGGCAAACAAGCAACCTCATGAACCCCAGCATGAATGAGGCCTGTTCTTCTGTATGTTTACATCTTGAATTTAACTGCAATTAACTGAATTCCTACAGTTCAGTACTTTTTAAGACCATGTCAATTCTCTACATTTAATGCAGTAGGAAAGGACATAGTATGTTCCCACCATTGGGACATTTATAGGGTCCCTCTCTTCTAATGATGATTTCATAAGCATTTTTGTTGAACTCCACCACTAAATTAGAAAGCTTTACATGGAAGCACAACAGAGATCTGGTTTTCTGAGCCTCAAAAGCTGCAGAGCCTTCTTAATTGTCCTTACTGACAGCTCACATTCTTCCAAATCTCTTACTTGTACAGTGTGTCTACTGCTACTACTTTCTACAAATAAAAACAAAACAACCCATAGCAAAACAATTTTTTTTATGAAGTCGTTGCAGCAACTTTTCCCCTAGTTTGAAAATCTCTCACCAAGTCCTTTGCAAAAGCCTTGGGAATATTGAATACTCCTTTTCTGCTCCTTGGTGCTAATGTCCTGAGCCCCACAGTCAGATTTTAACACTGGCCAGCACTCAGCCAAGAAGATTATCAAATCAAGTTATAGTGGCTCACCAATTTACCTCCCATCAGCACCTTGTGAACCTGGTGTAACTGCGTGGTGTGTCTGAATTGAACACATGTGAGTGAAGGTTATTTCAGAAAGAAAGGACAGACTGAAAGAGCAGCCTATATCCACAAGGAAAAAGTAGAGGAGACATTTGAGCAAACTGTTTAACTTTAAGGGCAATTAGGCAATGAAATTACTTGCCTGAGGAGGTAGTTTAGACAATGTAATGAGAAGTGCCTAAAATAGAATAAACTATTTGCGAGACAGATATAGATGTAAATAATCCTCCATGTTTTGAGCTAGATGAATCAGGAGAGGTATCTTTTCTATTCAAATGTCTGACTAAAAATGGTATTCTCTTTCTTTGGGAACAGCTTTCCAACTTATGACTGTTTACACCTGTTCTGAATACTAAAGTGAAACTGCACTCCAAAAGGCAGTTTAACCTCACTGTATCATTATAAAGTGGATTTATTCATAACAAGCATTTATGAAAAACTTCCAACAAAAAAGTCCTTAGTCAGGGAGATGCACATTGTTGCAAAAATGGATTGTTTCTCTAAGTGCTTATATGGCCCCATTGCTATAGCATCCAAGTGCCTTACAAACATTAATGAATGTATTCTCACAACACCCCTGGGAGATAGAGATAGTATTATTAGCTAATGCACAAAGAGTAGCTTGTCCAAAGTCACACAGAAAGTCTGTGGCACAGCCAAGACTCAAAACTGTGATTTCCTGCCCACTGCTGTAACCATGACTATATTCTCCTATCCATATACAGCATTTCAAAATTTCTTACATATAACCTCAGATCTTTACACAATAAGCCTTTCTGTTCAGCTGTAGATCCAACCGCTGACTTAATAAAGAAAAATAACTTTGTTTATCTGGAAGCTTCATTACAGCAACAAATTTGCAGGTTACTCAAACAATGACAGTTATATGGACCATAACTGGTTCTGATATATGAGAGCAATGAAAGAGAATTCCCTGATCATCACATTCAGAACAGAAGGCATCATATCCAGAACATGACTTTGATACTTAAATATTTCCCTTCAGATAATGTACATTATACAGAGAAGTCTTGTTTTGAGAATAAAGGGAAGAAAAAAAAAAAAAAAGAAAAAGAAAGGCTAGCTGTATTCCCCAAATAGTTCCTTGTGGGTAAACTATTTCTGCAATAAAAGGACACACACTGTATTTCTAGATGTAATGAGGTCATATCTGGAGGGACAACTGCAGTAAGTGCATTTACACCTGAATATCAGAGAAGAGAATATGACTTATATATTTGATACTATAATCATGTAAATATATGATATTGAGACATAGATAGATAGATAGATATAGTTTTGTAGTCATTTAATGAATTCAGAGATCTGAACAAATGATAACAGGATTCTTCTAAATCAGGAACACAGCGACTTGTCTTTTATTTTGGCAGAGGGGAAGCACAGGCATTTCATTTTTTCTCCAGTGTTAAATAATTAAAAAAGATAAAATAGTGGACAACTGAATAAATAATGGAAAATGGTATGATGGTATGGTGGATCACAAAGTGAATAATGATAAAAATGCAATATTATTGTAACAAAGTGAAGTATAATCTTGGAATTTATTGGCAGAAACAAAAGACAAGGTAAGTAGTGTCCTCTGAATTTCCAACAACAGCACTTTTCTTAGTTCATGGCTTCATCTTTTAAGAAAGATGTAGATAAATTATACCTGGTTTTAATTAGAGCTACCAGATAGGAAAGGGGATTTACATTAGACACTAATTGAAAACAGCTCATCTGTCAGGACAATTAAATAAATAATGGAGTTCTTTATTATTGATAGTGAATCTAAATTTCAACACATGTTTAAGAATAAGTTAATAAATACTCATTGGGCTGATCCCAATTCACATAAGAGGACAGACTAGACAGTGTCCTCAGATCCATTTCATGCTAACATATACATTTAATCACTGCACAAACAGTTATTCAGATCATTTATTGTTCAAGAACTAGTATAGAATCTCTTATTCCTTCTCTCCCCATCTCTATTACTATCTCTTATTTTCTTTCTTCCTCTTTCCCCCATCAATTGTCTCTCTTTCAGCCCTTCCTCTGTCCTTTCTGTGTGCACTTAAAATCACATGTCCCTTTTTGGACTGGAAATTCCTGAGATGTCTGCCTTTAGCAACCTTAGCATGCTAAGGAACATCCTATTCTTAGAGATCAGATATCTGTTCCCTACAGACTACATCAAGGTCCAAATTTAGATAAAATATTATTTAAGCTACTCATACTCTCACTACAGGACCAGAAAACTGCAATGAGTTGGTACTTCTGGGTGATTTTTATTATAATTTTTATTACCAGAGTAATAGGAAGATAGACTGTACATTAGCAAAATTATCAGGTTAGAGAAAAAGAGACTCTTGATATTAAAGAGCTTAGGTGCTCAGTTCAGTTGCAGGAATAGTTTTTCATTTTCTCTGGTTCTCCCAAGTACAGGGCCAGATTTTTTTTTTTTTTTTGCCTGTTCACTACCATCACAGCTATCTGTTCATGTTTGCACATGCAAAAAACATCCTCCGATTTAACCTGTTGCACATGGATCAGTTTCGTAAAAACCAATGTCACAAGAAAGACAAAAAACTGTCCTGTACCATAAATTTGTCTCCTTTAATTTCTTTTGAGACTGTTGACACAGGGATTGGGTAGAGATAAATGGAAGTGCACTCAAATGAAAGGATAATAGGATTTAATAGTTCCTAGTTCCAGGTGAAATGCAGTCAAACAGGAGTGTAGGAACTGTTTCTAACAAAGGACTAAAGGAAGACTTTCCACTTAGAGCACCCTCTTGGAGATATAATCCCCTCTGGGACTGTTTCCTAATACTGAAATCAGGCCATGTTATCTGGTTAGAACAGGTTCTTTGCCCTACTTTGTTCCCACATATATAAAGCTGACTGGAACAAACTATTCTGTTATCTGAAATCATACAAAAGCCATAAAAATATCAATAAATGTATTTTGACTCTTTCAAATAGCAGCTTGCATAGCTCCCACTAAGAAGGAATACAATCCCCTATACAAAAAATCCATATTCACTGGCATAGAGGTTATTAGAATAGCTACATTTATGTGCAGTTTAGAAAGGACAATATAAAGGATTGACTAAAAACTCACATGTCTGGCAAGTCCAGAAGTGCACACATGAAGAAAAATCCTTACAGGAGGGGAAAAATCAGCCTTTGCCTAGAATGTGCAGGAACCTGCAGGATGCTTTTCAGACAATCTGGAAAGAAAGACTACTGAAGTTACAGCGGGTACCAGAGAGCCCACTTACAAGATGTTAGCAAGGGCCCTCTGCTGTGAAGTGTGTGGAGTGCCTGGCCAAACACTAATGAAGAAAACCACAGGAATCCCATACTGGAAACTGAAAGTTAAGCAGTTAAATATGAACATATGGAGCTAAGCAAGCTGTAGGAGCCCCAGACAGTTGTGATGGTTTAGACAATAGCACTCGTCGTTCCTCACAGGATGATCATATCAATGAGAGGAGTCTCAGAATTGTATCAGTTAAAATGGATGGCTTCACTTAAAATGGACAACCACCATCAAGGTAATCAGTGAAGGGAGTCATGATGACTCAATGAAAAAAAAACCCATAAAATTTCATTGACATTTGGTCATGATCAGCATTGTGCTGATTTTACCAGGAGCTAACAGATTGTCAACAACATATAGGGGAAAGACCTTAGAGAATGGCAAGTGAAGCACATTCACTCTTGTGAAAGGTGATACTTTTATTCTTTGTGTTAATAATCTCTGATATAATATGACAATACTAAAATACAGTCAGAAATTTAGTGAGGTCATGTTTTGTTACTTTTGATTTTCACTCACACAAAAAGCAAGGGCCCAAGAGTAAGAAAAGTTTGAAGAATCACTGCTAGCTATCAGCTAGAATCTCAAATGAAAATGAGTCTGCTTCATGTAGCTTCATTTCACTTGGTAACAGAGATCATTTCCTCTCATTGTACTGTCTTAGAGTCACAGAGTAGTTGAATTTAGAGAAAACTTCTGGAAATCTAGTCAAATCTCCCTGCTCAGAGCAGGGTCAGCTGGGGATACAGGTAACCCAGAACTCTCTGTGAGGATGCAGATCACCAAACCCCAGGTGAACATCCTCTTCTAGTGTTCAAACACCCTTACAAATGATAATAAAAAAATTCAATTGTATTTCAATTTATACCTATTTTGTCTTGACTCATCATAATAATATAGGCAAAACTCAACCAAGATGGAAGAAATCAAAGGAAACTGTTTCTGAGAGAAGGGGGTGACAGAAGCTGTTGTTGTTCAGCTGAGCAGTACTAACTACTACATGGATCTACAGTCTACCATGGCAAAGATGTCTTCCAGGGGGTTGCACGTCCACAGAAATTCTACTGCAGTCAACTCTACGTGAGTCCTGGCAATAAGCTACATGGATGTTTTCTTGCTCCAAAACTTTATATAGAATTTATGTTATTTGATAAGGGCAAAAATGACACCTACCTGGCAGTCTAAGAAACAGAAATTTGCAAAACACTGACAAAAGTTAGAGCTAAGGCAGCTTACAATATTTATTGCTAAAACAAAGTTTAGGGGAACATTTTAAAATCCATGTAGAACATTCATATAGCATATAAAAAAAGGAAAATAGCAATAGGATTTTCAAACTTTGCTCAAATTATCAGAGATTAAATTCCTAATGACTGAGTAAAGAGGTTAAGGAAAATAAGAGCAAAGTGTTAATTGCATCTTTAAAATTCTGCTGGTTTTATTTTGTTTAATTAAAGATTAATAGTTTGAACTTTTCCTCAATAGTTAGTAACATGACAGAGTAAAATCACATTCCAGACATTACAAAAAAAAAGTCTGGAAGGTATTTGCAGGGAAGCTGAGAGATAATATCACACCATGCTATATTTTTTTTTTTTACAAAATAAAGGGGAAAAAAGAGACATAAATAAAAAAAGCCCCAATACCCAATATCTTGGTTTGCTTTCTCCTAAGCAATAAAGCAGATTCATTTTGAGCAAGGACTTCATCACAACCCTCCTAAATGTTTCCATGATCCTAGAATGTAGCGTGTTCCATAAAGAAGAACACTACAAATAATTGCTTATAATCAATGATATTTATAATAAAATAACTTAGAAAAACTCTTCTCTGATGACTTCAATATAATGATTATATCATAGTGCTTTCTGTGCCCTTTGTGCCACCCTCCTGCTGCAGCGCTGCTGCCTCGCGCTGCCATGAGCTGTCCCTTCAGCACCACAACCCACCTCAGCAGCTGCTGAACCACCTAAAGCCCTTCAATCAACTCCATCGGTTAATTGTCTCATGAAAGAAGAGTGCTACCATCCTATTCAGACTCCAGGGATATATGTTTAAGAGACGTAAATTAAACTATTCAAACTGAGTTCTGAATTATGCATATGTAAAAGTAGTCATTTAGAAGAAACTAGAAACACTGGCGATTTTATAAACCACTACTTGTATAAAAGACAAAGGAATTCCTTCAAAACTATGTATTTGATACATCTACATGTGTTTGAAAATCCTGTCAGAATTGCAAAGCAAGAAATTATTTCTTCTCAACAACTAAGCATGCATAATAGAATTCCTTTAAGCAGCCAACTAATTTTACTAAATCCCACTTTATAAAACTTCATTGTTTATATGGGTGGTAAGTGTAGGTTTTCCTTCCAAAACATTTGAGGGTCTATATGATATAAAATTCATTCTCTGTAAGCACTAAAAAGATCATATGAAACAATGTCTTTGATGTGCTGCAGAACTGTGTTTCTTAGTCAATAGAAAAAATGAAAAAAAAAAAAAAAATCAGGGACTGTCACCTATGCATATACATGACAAGATGAGATTGAAAGTCCAGGTTTAAAACCAGCACTAAATGCATTAAAGTCTAGAGAGACTAGTTAAATAGCCTCAAAGTCACTGTCTTCTAGTCTATGTTTATACCTATAAATACTCTTGCAAATTTCAGATGTAACTGAATGTCCTGGTTTCAACTAGGTTTCAGCTAATTTCTTCTCGGTACCTGTTACAGTGCTGCATTTCAGATTCAGAATGAGAATGGTGTCCATAACACACAGAAGTTTCGGGTTTTTGAGAAGTTGTGTTTATCCTAAATTAAAGACCCATTTTTTTTTCCTTGTCTCATGCTCTGTCAGTGAGCAGAGCACAGAAGAAACTGGGTGGGAGCACAGCTGGGACAGGTGACCCGAACAAACCAAAGAACATTCCACACCATAGAACATCATGTCCATTGTATAACCTGGGGGAGTTACTCAGAAGGGCAATCCAACCTGGGTTCAGGAAGGAAGGTCTGGAATCTGTCAGCAGGTGGTAAGCAATTGCATTTTGCATCACTTGGTTGGTCATGGTTTTTTTTTTCTCTTTTTGTTATCATTCCCCTTATTATTTACTATTATTATTGTATCTTACTGTATTTTCAATTATTAAACTGTTCTTACCTCAACATACAAGTTTTACTTCAATTCTCCTCCCCATTCATGGAGGGGGTTTGAGAGCATGGATGCATGGTGTTTTATCTCCTGTTGGGCGTAAAACAACAGTCCTTTTTGGCACCCAATGTGGGGCTCAAAGGGTTGAGATAAGGACAGATCAGACCAGAGGTTGTTAAAAGAAAATTAATATAAACATTTATTGCATTGGTTTAAGAGTTGCTAGTTACAATGTGGACTTATTTGCTCTCATATTTGTGTCTTTTTGTCTCTATTGTACCAGTAATGCATTAGTTGTAGTCCATGTTCTCCATGGTGTATTTCATAGGATGGGCTAATGATATGAGAGTGTTGCTGGTCAGGACACCAGTCTGGTGTTTGCATTCAGTACTGCAGGCACTGTGCTTTGGGAGCCATCTCCTGGGAATGATTAATAGTCACATTGTTGGTTTTTTCTCTGCTGAGGAACAATCTATGGGAAAGATACCTCCCTAATTTTTTTCTCCCCTCTTTTTTTCCTCTCTTGTCCTCCAGGCTGATTACAGTAGTTCAGAATTTTAAAGATTTTGGATATCCTTTGACTACCCTTTAAACGAAACTGTTTTGGTTTGTTTTTGTTTTGCTTTTTTTTTTTTTTTTTTTTTTTTTTTTTTTTTTTTTTTTTTTTTTTTTTTTTTTTTTTTGCTAGGAGCATGTTGTTCTGTATGGTTCTGTTCTTCTTTAAGGTCAGAAGAATAATTAACAGTATTTTCCAGAGGTCTGCCCAAAAGCTGGATATTTCAGAGTTGTGGGGTATGGACAAGTACCCAGGGCAGTTGGCACCTCCAACATGTTTGCACCTTACCCCTGAATAAGTCCAGAAGCCAGAAAAACTAGTAAAATATTTTTTTAAAGTGTGCTGGCACCTGGCACTCCAAAGAGAACCCAAATCACTGGAATGTGTTGGGGCCTGGCCCAGGTTTATTGAGCCATATTCAACATTGTTCAGTGCCTGCAGGAGAAAAAGAAGGTCTCTAAATCTGATAATGAGACAACAACAGGCCCTGCAGCTGCTCCAACCACCATGACAGACACTGTGGCTGCAGTGTAACAGTTAAGAAGAAATTACATTTGCTCCTTTTTGATATAATGAGGAGATTGTTTGTGCTGGAAAGTTCAGAACTCCACCTTGTGGTGGTAATTTTAACTGTAAGTTGAAAACTGGGGAGATGAAAAGGAACACTGAGATGCAACCAGGGAACGCAGGAGAAACTCAGGTTTGAACTAGAGTGAATAAATTCTGTTGAGGTTTATTTGAAGAACCTTTAAAATTCACTTAAGATGTGAGGCAAAGAAAAACTGTATAAGGATGGCTTTATTTGGGCAAAAGAAATTTACAGAACACCACAATGTGTAATATTCACTGTGGGGATAGGCTTTCATCACTGCTCTACTTCTTCTGTCAAGACAAATGCCTGAAAGTTAGCATATATCTATGCTTACAGAGAGCATTCTATGGGTTCCTTTAGCTTTCTTCTAGCAACAAATGCTAAGCATTCTGCTGGACTTGAAACATTTAAGGAAATCCGGACTGACCATCTCCCACCATAGACTGCAATAAATACCAGATAATCAACAACATAAATTCCATCCCTCTATGTTTCTATATGAAAAGCAAATAATCTGCAGGCAAAAGATCCATGATTTTTATTTCTAAAACAATATATAAGATTCTAAGCATCTGGAAATTTCCCGCAACTTAAAACAAAATGATCATAGCATCAGTCTGATATACAGAAGCTGAAACATTCATATGCGTATATTAAAAAAAAAAATTCCAGGCAGTACTGTTTTAATTATAATGTGGTGGTTTAATTTTTCATTATCCTACAGAAAAGGAGGCTTAAGGGTGATAAGTTGGCCAAGCAAGTTACTATTCCAAATTCCTAGAATTCTACTGAGGCTCTGATTTATCTGTTTATTTTTGGTGAAGCACAATGCATTTTGAGGATCCCTTTCCTTTCATTATCCTGCTGACTTGTAACTGAAAATCATATGCTCTACTGCTGATGTATCTTTGCAGAAAGCATAAGCTGAATTATCTGTTATTAAAAAAACCCCAAAATACTACTAATTTATCTAGCAATACTTGTTTTGTGTCTTTGTTTGTTTGCTTACACTATTTGTTTAACTAATTCTTTTACGTGGAAAAATCACTACCATGCCACAGAAAGTCTTTTTCTGGGGAAAAGGCCAATTCTTGTACATCTTCAGTCACAGAAATGCATAAGGTAAAAAGCCCAGAGAATCTTACTTGCTAGGGATCCTCATTGTTCAGTGTAAGTAACAAACTCTCATTCCTGGTCAGATATTCCTTTATTACTGGAAGTATCAATTTTTTTGCAAGAAATATGAATTGCTCTACATATCATCACATACAAACAGAAGAAGACATCATCAACTATTCCTTTGTATTCTTGTCTAAGCCCTTCTATGCCATCAGGAGTCTCCTGCAGAAGGAGGGTGCTGATAGCAAAGTAAAGACACTCTGCCAGAGTTCAAGACACGTTTTGCCAACGCTCCCAGGCATGTGGTGTGATTCTTGGGGTCTTCTGCACAGGACCAGGAGTTGGACTTCATGATCCTGGTGGTTCCTTCCAACTCTATGATTATATTCTATGATTCTATGCTAATCTTCTTAGAGAATACACTAGAAATAGTATTAGAAAAAGTTTTCCTGTGTTTATTGTACACCAGAGAACATTGTGCCCTAACAGCTCACACTAAAAACAAGTCTGCACACAAGCACTGTGCACCCCTGACTAGCTAGTATTTCAGAAAACTATTGTGTAGACCTTAAAAAACACAAGGACCAAGCCTTTTCAACAAATAAATGAGTTCATACTTTCCCTGGAATACACCCTCATGGAGCACCATGTGAATAGACGCTTTAAAATTATTCCATAAGTAAAAACAAATCTACATAATCCTAATATACAAGGCACACACACACTGGTACATTTCTATCCTGACATGAAACTAGCAGCAAAGGCAATAAATAGCTTATGTACAGGGGCTGCAGACAACTATAAACATTTAGGTCACAACAGTATAAAAGTTTACCCACCAGAGGAGAGTAAAATCTACAATGCAGCTATAAAAAAATAGTAAGCTTTCATTAATTTTTAGCATGGTTGCCTCTTAATGAAATGTTGCTACCATTATTCTGTGCTGCACAAACAAAGAAATCAGAATGAAGGCCTGCCAAACTTGTGTGCAATTGCAGCAGAACTCTGTAAGGAAATAAAGATTTTAGTAGAAGAAATGAAATACTTTTCTTATTTTCCTTTGGTTCCTATACTGACCAATGCACCCTACCTTGAGGCACCTGAATTAAAATTGAGCTCAGTGTATCAATTATTGAAACATAATAGATAATAGCCAGAATAGCAAGCAGAAAAGCACATCATACCAAGACTTCTCCAAACCCCAAACATCTAAATTTGCAGATTTATGTACCTCAGTCACCAGGGAAATAAGAGGTTTCCTAGATCTCCTCTCCTTTCAGTCTCATCTTTTCCCTCAGGTTCCTACTGCTAACCTGCCCACAGAGCTCTCTTCACACTAGACAAATAGGCAGGAGTTTAATTCGGAACTTCCACATTTCTCTCTCTTATTTTCAGAATTTCCAAGTTCAAAATTCACCAGATACCATGTAACTTTTCTACTTTTTATGCTAATTCTCTCTGGAAGTAGAGGATAGCAAGAAAAGCCCTATACTTAGTTATTATCTCCTTGGGTCTGATGGCTTCACATAGCTTGTAAATGTATTATTTTTCTTAAGGTATTTCAAATGCGCACTTTTAAGGATGGTTTATATATGCACTCTGTGACAGTACTTAATGTTTTATTAAAATTTTTACGATACAATAAGTTTCAGAGAGGGAATCAATTGGCAATAACTTAGGGCCAACTTCTAAGTGAGAATTCTTTTTCTGAAGGAAACAGCCTGTATGCCTTTATCACAGCCAAATTCCTATGTGATCCAATAATGAGAGTCCACGTAAAGTGCTTGCTTTCATTGGTGTTAATTTGGTATGAGCAGATTTTCTACAACAATTTCTACAAGATTTGTTTTTCAGCTTCTCAGGGATTCCACTCATCTGCCAAGGGCCAAGGAGCTCATCTGAGCAGTGTCTCAGCACCTCCTCCTGCACTGACCCCAGGTATTGCCCTGCTCTGGGACTGCCACTTGCTGATTCCAAGGTGCTTCCTTTGGTACCTCTCCTTTGTAAAGCCACCATTTGTGCCTTACTCAGCACCATTAGTCAGTGTTGTTGGCAATCCCTCACATTAAGAAAAAATACAGAAGTAGTTTAAGGAAACATACTTTACAGAAGAAATTCCACTGAAAAATGAAATCAATTCCATAAAAAACTAAACAAAATAAAGTTCTGTAAGCAGAACTTTTGTTTCTTGAACAGAAGGAAATAAAGAAATTCTAAAAAGCAGATGTATAAAGAATCTTAATTAGACTTGTGTAATTAATCCCACACAGTGTTTCAGATGAAATGCATACTTACTTTTGCTTCTATATTTTTAGAAAAAATTGTATGACTTTCTCAATGATCTTAAATTGCATTTCCTACTAAAGTTCTTAAGTAGTATCTGTGTTAGAATCTGTATATTCTGTTGTGAACTACCAACGACAAAGCCAGCCCACAACTTAGAACAATTAGTTATGTCAACACATAGGTTATTTACACACATAATTCAACATTCTCAGGTAGTCAGGAGAACTGTTCACAGTCATGAGAATTGAAGTCCAACTTTTGCAATTCAATATTTATAAGGGAATACATGCAAAATATTTTAGAATACTTGTGGCACTGCATATATGACTTTCATTTTCCAGAGACCAATTTCTTTCCAATTTATCAAATATTTCTGATATATATGGCTACAGCCACAGGTACCTTTCCCTTCTGTGAAAAAATACAGGCAATTAAGCACAGCAATACATTAGACTACTATTCTTAAAGCAGCTTCATTCAAACTCAGGTACTTTTCCTTTTAAAACATGTTATCTCATCAAATCAACTTCTCACTTGGGCATGATCTCATTTTCAAGAAGCAGTAAGTATGCCTGCTGATGGATGACAACTTTAAAATTACTTATACTGTAGAATGGTTTTATTTAGACTTAAAAGAGCAATCACAGAAACCAACACATGGGTTAATTATGACTACATTTTAAAAAGTATTTCTGAATTTTATATATATTTATATTATATAGGAATATATAAGGAGAATGTTTTCTTTTACAAAAATTTCAATTTTATTTAAAACCAAGCCAAATTAAGCACCAACTGAATACAAATACTTTAATCAGATAATTTACTTGCTAATTTAGTAGTTTAATGTTGAAAAAAGAAAACAATAATTTGTTTTAAATATCATAGTTTGATTAAAAATAGCATAGTTTATGATTAAAGCTTTGACACAAAATCTGGTTTAATCTTACTATTTGTGGTTTCTGATATATGTTATAGATGAACTGTAGTATATTTTTAAAGAAAAGTAAATATGTAAAATTTTTTTCTTTGCTTTTCTTAATGATTTGATTAAACTAAAAAGATTTATGTTAGTAAAAAATGTCAATGCTAAAGATTATAGGGTTTTTTTGGTAGAAAATTCCTAGGCATAGTACCAAGAAGATAAATATAATGCATAGAAAACCTTTTTATTTCCAGGAAAGGAGGAGGAGATACCAGAAAAGGTCATTTGAAAATGTCATGGGAAAGTGTAGTAGCAACAGCTGCATTTATAGTAATTACAAAGGAAATGAAAACAAAAATAAAAATCAGCATCTAGAGTCCTTCTCAAACATTTACAATATTCCAGGTGAAAGAGTGAATGTACTTCTGAGAAGTTGTTTTTTTTGAAACTAAAAAAATTTCTGCCATTTTTTCAATCCTTCTCACTACTCTATTATTCCTGACTTCAAGATGTCCAAGATTTGTTCACAGGATTTTCTTAAGTTCCCAGTGCTGCAGTAAAAATAATTAGGCATAAAACCCCCCAATACTCTGCAGGGTAGTTGTCATCAATCAGTTGTGAAGGCACAATGTAAGCACGACAACTGTTTCCAATTTGGTGCACGGCTCAAAGCAGATACAAACATTCCATTCGTGGTTGTTGGCAGGGGCAGGGGAAGAGATACTAGCAAACACCTACTGCTGTCAGCAGTGTGCCAAAGCAGAATTCTGCACAAGAAAACGTTACAATTCTCCTTGGAAACACAAAATCCAAAGGAAATCACGCTAACAGAAAACAGCATTTGCTCAGAAAATGTATGTATGGGCTCATATGTATGGGCTCATAAATAATTAATAAACAATGCTTTGTTCACATTTTAATTATTTTGAAAAACTCAAAGTTTTCCACACTGCTTTAATAGCAGTGATACTGCGTTGATGTCCAACAGTCACTATGTAAAATCTCTACTACAAAAGCACAGTCCTTAGGTGTAGAGTTTTGTACACCTTAATCAGTGAACTAACAATAGGTGACAACATGAGCAATAATGGAATATAACTTCCCTGCCTTTACATGCCCTTTACATACTCATATGACTTAGAAGAGCACTTCAATGAAAAGAAACCAACCAACCAACCAACCAAAAACCAACTAAACCTTGGGAGGAAAATCCTAATTCACATTTTCAGGTAAGAAATTACAGGAAACACAAATTTCTCCCATTATGCAGCTCTCAACCATTTGACTGAATTACAGGAAGACATCTGAGGTTTTCACATCTTAAAATGGAAAGTGGCAGGTTCACTCAAACAGTGCTAAAGAAAAAAATCTTAGTGAGCCCTGAATGATTGAGCCCAGCATATAAGGTCTTCCGTGGAAAGTCATACAAATAGGGTGATGGGGGAAGTGTCCCCAGCTCCTAGGTCAGTACCAGAATATCTCTAGCATAGGTTACAACACTACAAATAGTGTTAATTGAAGTTTTCTGATACACATTTCTTGCTATTAGCCTAAAGGCGCAAATACTGGTAGCTGGTGTATTTGTAAGGCTTAGTTGGTAAGTCCGTAGCAACAATGATATGCAGGAACATTTATCATGTAAACAGCAACTAGGCAAATATCAGCACTTTTTAAAAGCAGCTCCTGATTATACCATTAATTCTACTATCCCATCAATGTATAACCTGGAAAGAAAGAAAAAATAAAAGAAAATATCATGAAAAGTTATTTAGGGAGTATCAAATGAAGCTACAAGAACTTGGGATTTTCAAATAAAGCTAGTAGCAGTCATGCTCTAGGGAAACAAAAGTACATGATTCTCAAAACAAATAGGCATGTGGAACACCTTGTGATGTTGTGGATTCAAGAGAAGACAGGACTAGTATGGAGAAGAAAGTTCAGCTGACAGTAATGTCAGAAATCACATCACAGTCAGAAGAATTCCTAATATGGGAAAAGCTGGAAGAGCTGTTCTGACATACCATATATGCTTGTCCTGTTTTCAGTCCCCTTGAATACCAACAAATGAGTGTTGTTGGAGTTGGGAGATGGACCATTGAACCGAACACACGTGGTCATTCCTAGGTTCTTGCAGTCTTGCTTAAAATCTTCCAGTTTCTCTGCCATAAATAAGCGACTGAAATAAAACCCCACATTTTCCTGAACATTTTATTAGGTTGTGGTTTATGCCCATCTGGCAACGAAGCCCCACACAGCCACTTGCTTACTCCCCCACCAGGAGGAGGGAACTGGAAAAGTAAAAGTGAAAAAATTCATGGGCTGAGATAAAGATACTTTAATAGGTAAAGCAAAAAGTGCACACAGGCCAAGCCAAACAAGGAAATAATTCACCATTCCCATGGGTGGGCAGGTGTTCAGCCATCCCCAGAAATCAGGGCTGCGTAATGGCTACTGGGGAAGACAAACACCATCACTCCAAGTGTCCCCTGCTTTCTTCTTCTTCACCCAGTTCCCCTCAGCTTTTATGATGACACACAGTATAGAATATCCCTTGGGTCAACTGGGGTCACAGCTGTGTCCCCTCCCAAACACTCGTGCACTCCCAGCCTCCTCCTTGGTGATATGGTATGAAAAGCAGAAAGATACTTGGCTCTGTGTAAGCACTGCTCAGCAATACTGAAAACATCTTTATATTATTAACATTATTTTCAGCACAAATCCAAATCATAGCTCCATACTAGCTACAATGAAGAAAATTAACCCTGCCAAAATCAGCACAGCTTGCATAATATCCTTTTAATGTAAAGAGTACCTTTACATACCAAAGAATGTAGCCTTTTTTAGTCTATTCAGGAGACTACACTTTAAGTACTCCTGCTTGTTAATATAGGGTTAGGATGGCCATTCATCCGAAGTGCATTTTCACTTTTATTGGAAATATAGTCAGTGTATTAACGATCCATGTTGCAAGTTACTTACATACTGCCATACTTTTCTCCTCACAATATATTTTCAATAGGTGTCTGATGTCCCTATAGGGAAAGCCTGATTGTCATAATGATACAGCAGCATGGAAGCCAATTGTGATTTCATACTAGAATACTACATTTTCTGTGGCCTTTTTGCAGTAAGCACCACACTAAAAATAATTACTTACGTTTAAAATCTAAGCCAATTTTTTTGCTGCCACTTTCACTCATCTTTGATAAATTAAAAAAAGTAGAGATCTTAGAGTAGTTGTAGTCCAAGATCAGATCTTGGCTTATGATATACATCATAAATTATGTTTAGCTGACTCTTCTTGTTCTGAATGCAAGGAAAGTTCCAGGGTAGTGCACAAACGGGGTAAATCAGTTCTCCAGGGCACAGATAAATAATTTTCTGAAATTTGAGGTATTCAGTTTAGTATTATTGGAAATAAGTAACAGTGATTGTATCTAGTCTCACATTTAACTTTTTGCTAGTTTTGATTTGTATGCAGAACTCCCTTCTGTGAAATGGCTTTTAAAACATACTATTTTTTAATTTAGACTATCAGATTATCTACTTTCCAAATTTTTAGCTAGAGGTTGTGACACTAAAACAGATATTTATTTTTTCACTGCTATGTAAGATGCAAATTTTTTTTTTACTATTACATTTACATGTTCAATTCCAAAGAAATTTGTTTTTTAGTAATCTTGAGAAGTACATTAGATTGGGTTTATGATTAGTCAAAGGACTATTAAGCAGCTTCAGTTCACTCTTGTGTCCTCCAATTCAACAGACCATTTCCATCACTGAATTATTTACAGTACTTCAAAGAGGATTTGTGAAATTCATATTTCACTTTCAAAACATTATCCAAACTTGTAGATTGTTCTTAAAAGAGAGAATACATTTCTGATTTTAACAAAAGTGTATTATAATACTTACAGCATTTAATATGTTATGCTTTTAACATTTCTTTCAAACATGATGTAAATGCTTCAAAAATGCTGTAAAAATAATGTAAACAGCATTTATAGAAATCAGAAAAATGTTACGTTTTATGTCATACACTTAAAGTAAATACACATCAAAAATAAATTAATAAAGAATTTTTGTTCATAAAACAGGTTTTATAATTAAAAAAATTCATCTGGTACTTGGAATATTTCTATGCATGGATTCTATGCTTTGGATTGACTGAATAAATTAAAATAGATGTTTTCTAAGAGTTAACAAGATTATAAATAAATTTAAATTAATAAACTGACCTAGACTTTGGATTTTCCCCAGAGATACAACCCCCAGATAGAGCAGAAAGGTGGCAAACTGAACATACATTGTTAGGTATGCCTAACAAAGCTAATCATAAATGTTAAGTGCTTTAAAAATTGCTATGATATAAAGTTTGTTGAAGACATTTGGGAATCCTTCTTCTCTGGCAATATTAATTAAATTAGGAACATTAGACTTTCATAGTGCAATAGAGGGAAATTTTATTATGAGTAAGCTCTTTGCAACAAGCTCATTTGGGAGTACCATGTCTCAAATGGTACCTATTCAAATAATTTTATTTTTAAAGCAGATCATATATATCCTTCCTCTATGGCTCATAATGCATAAGCAATAAATCATTTGAAATTCTAAGGTTTTTTATGGTTGTATTTGATTCATTCACAGAGTGACTCAGAATAATTCAGAAGAATTCTCCCTATATCAAGATTTCAACTTCTAAAATTTTATTAAATTATTTTCATAAGGTATACTGTAATTTAACCTCATTAGGATGTTTGCCCATGCCCATAACTTGTAGTGCAATAGATTCCTTTACATCCATTGGCCATCCATTCCCTTACATCCATGTCTTGGCCTAGGTCCACACTGCCTATGTGTCTCTGAAGAATAAATACCAGACTTAGCAGCAAGTACGTATTTGTTGCCATATAAACCAACTTTACCATGAAAAAATCATGTAAATAATCTAAATCATGAACTGTTCACACTGTTCATACTGGAATTGTGAGGTGGGTTTTCATCTTTACTCAACTCAGAAATACAGAATCCCTATCTCACAAGGTATCCATAGCAATCATCATGTGTGATTATTTGAAACTATGCCACTGATAACCAGGAGAGCAAGCATCACTGATTCTAAACTAGTAGTAACTAAAAGCAGAAATTAGTTTATTTGTTTCATGTCTAAGGTGAGATGGATTCATATGCAAGGAACTGCATTTGGAACCAAATCTATAGCTCCTCCAAATTCATTGCTCGTACCATTAGACTAAAATGAGATATTTACTCCCTTCTGTTCCAACCATTGCATCCTTTGTTAGCATACAGATTCAACTTCTAGAATAATCAGTACTCTTATCCATGGCCCTGTAGCCTGGTTATTACACCATTTGCCAGAAATTCAAAATATTAAATTTAATGTTCTTTCACCTAACAGACTATTTTAATCATTAGATATTAAGCAAAAGAGGAGTGTTGTAAGTAAAACCACTCCCCTCCAAGGAGTCGGCAGATAGGATCTTCACTGCGTGGGAAGTTATTTCTGATATTTTCCTATAGACTTGAAGAAAGAGTTTGGGGAAGCATGGCTGAAGAGCTACCTGGCAGGAAAGCTGCTGGAGTGCTGGTCAACAGCAGCTGAACGTGAGCCAGTGTGTGCCCATGTGGCTAAGAATGTGCCCATGTGCCCAGGATGCCAAGGACGTCCTGGCCTGCATCAGAAATATGGTGACCAGCAGGACCAGGGCAGCGATTGCCCTGTACTTAGCACTGGTGAGACCACACCTCAAATCCTGTGTTCAGTTTTGGGCCTCTCACTGCAAGAAAGACACTGAGGTGCTGGAGCATGTCCAGAGAAGGGCAGTGGAGCTGAGGAAGGGTGTCTTACCAGCCCAAGTCTGGTAAGAAGTGGACGAGGGAACTGAGAGCATTTAGACTGGAGAACTGGAGGCTCAGAGGAGACCTCATTGTGCTCTACAACTACCTGAAAGAAGGTTGTAGCCAGGTGGTTTTTTGCATTTTCTCCCAGAAAGCAAGTGGCAGGACAAGAGGAACTGTCTTCAAGGAGCACCAGGGGACATTTAGATTGGATACTAGGAAAAAATTTCTTGAGGAGAAAGGGCTATCAAGCATCAGAACAGACTGTCCATGCAGGTGAAATCACCATCCCCGGACAAGAGTACCTGTAGATGTGGCACCTAGAAATATATTGTAGCGGTGGACTTGGCAGTGCTGGGTTAATAGCTTGACTTGATGATCGTAGAGGTTTTTTCTAACCTGAAGGATTCTATGATTCTATAAGAATGAACTTAATTGCCTTCTGGATACGCAGTCAAAAGGGAGTTCTCTAACTCAGAAAAATACAAACTGTCTGCAAATCTTGGAAGTATAATTAATGTATATGTTTTATATTCTGACATCTAGAATTATTGATTGCAGTGGATTCAGGTTGTTCAATAAGTATAAATGTAGATATGAACATAGAAAGCAGATTAGGGATTTAAGTTGAATCTCATTTACCTACAGAAGGAAAACATGAAAGACAAAGAAATGAAGGAATAAGCCATAGCTGATTTTAACTATAAGCTACAAAGCATGAATTGTAAATACACTTATGTTATGAGAGGATAATAGGTTGTCTTTCTAAGTGCTAAGTTTCAAGCACTTAGCAAGTTAAAAACAACACAAGAAAGAAATTAAGATGTCAAAATTAATTACTTCTCCCAGCTATCCATTAAATAAAATCAATATATATTTTCCATACACCCAGCTCAGTGATAAAACAGCAAAATACAACAAATATACTTGTAATTATGTGTGATTTCCTCAGGTCTTAAGTACACTTTTGCCTCCTTGAGTTGGATCACCTGTGCTGGAGTGCTGGTGTGGCACAGCTGCATACCCCCAGCTCAGACTGCTGTCAGAAGCAGTTGCCTCCCCTCTCCTTTGCTGAGAAATTTGAGCTCAGGCTCTTGTCCTTGGCTGCTGACTGAGCTACAGTATTACCACGTCTGTGCCTGGAGATGTATCCTGCTGATCCAGATCCTGACCTGGAAACTTGATTTCCTGGCTTGCATTTCAAACCCTTGACCTGCCTTCTCACCCCAGACCTGCCTGGGATCACTGCAGTGGGCCTGAGCTGGGTTGTGTCACTGGACCTGATTCACGTTTGCTGACTTGACTTCTCAGCTTGACCAGGGACATCCTTCATCGCTTCAGTTTAGCCTGGTGCTTTAGAGTCTCCTCAGAGTGGCTAATGCAACCAAACCTGCTTTGCTCATCGGGTTTGGGTATTGCAGGATCGGGCCCTTGCTGCCCACCTTGCTTCACACTCAGCACCCAACTTGCTTTTCCTGATGGAGCAGCCCATTCTTGCTGCTCTCTGATGTCCCTAATAATGGAGGGGGGTTAAAATTAAATCAGGGAACGATCCCGTATTCAGTCATTTTCTTTTCCTACACATTAGAAGATACCACAAAAACTAGCAACGTGATTTGCTTTCCAAGTACGCTATAGGATTATTAAAAATAAGGAATGGGTTAATAACTAAAATAAGAATTAAATAAGTTAAATTAGAATAAAATTAATGATACAGTGAAGGGATAGTTTAGAAATAATACTGAAATCAGATGTGAAATTCTAGTATTCAAGATGTTTTTTAATAAAGGGTATTGCACTCAAGTGAGTATTTTCAACAGGAAATGTAACTTGATAAAAACAGTATTAATTCAATTACTAATGGCACCAGAGGTATATTTCTACTCCACTAAAACACACTAACTGCCATTCCAAGAGCCACATTTAAATACACCAAATAAAAATTCACTGGAAGTAAAGCACAGATAGTATCTTATAATGCAATTCAATACAAAAGTTCTTTCAAAGAAAAAATTAAAATGCAAACTCCTAAGACAGGTAGGAGAATATAATTAATTATTATTATTATTATAAGGTGTACATTATTATAGAAGGTGTACATCTCACAAGTCCTATCACCATTGCCTCAAATGTGAAATATTTCTATTATTTCAAATGTAAGCACAAAATTTAAGATCAGCTCATGGTTATCTAGGCATTCCACCACGAGTTTATGCATAGTTGACATACTAATCCATACTAACCCTGGCTAACCACTGTTAAAATGACAGATTGAAGGAACTAACTTTATACACACAGTATGATGGTTCTAGAAGCAATTTAGGGCGTTTCATCTGTTACTGATCTAATGTGAAGTTAGTAAGAGAGAATCAAATGGCACAAGTAAATCATAATTTAATCACGTATGATGTAAAGTATGAAATTAGAATGAGATAAAGTGAAAAAAATTATAAATAGAAAGATAGATGCAATTAGAGACCCTGTTTTAAAAATTCAATTTTACTGTCAGATCATAAACAAACTTCATAAATTTCAGGAGAGCTAAAGTACAAAAGAGATATAATGAAAGGCATAAAGTTTTTTACTATTCAACTCTGATAAAAGTAAACTGGTACAAACAAGATTAATGTCACCAAACTTTTGAGCTTTGTAAATCATAAATGCCTAGTCTCAGCTGCTCATCTAGTCTCCCTCTAACCTCAGAGGAAGGTGACACCATAAGTGGTTTCACTCTGTGTTTGACTGCTACATGAAGACAACCACGTCTCCTCAAAGTTTCAGTGAAGCCCAGATGTTCAGCTGTGCTGCTGTACCTACAGTACTCGAAGAACATGGATGAAGCAAAGATTGGGAGTTGAGATATGTATTTGGAGTATTCTAATTCATTGGTCTAGAATGTAAGTATTGCAAAGTTAGTGCTGCATTTGGTTGATGTTATCATGTCTGCATTCATACATTCTTCAGCTCAAGCAAGGTCCCTGCTGGAATGAGCAAAAGATGAGGTGAGTCAGGCTGAGTGAGCACAGTGGCATGGAACTTCAAAGCACCACTGCACATGCTTGCAAAGGAAGACAAACTTCTATAGTTACAGATATATATATAATACAACCTCAGCTGGAAAAGCAGCAACAACAACATAGTGCTGCTGTTTAAGGTACACAGAAATTAAGATTAAAGAAGCACTGACTGCAGTACTTGGACAGTAAGAAAAGACTTCACAGCAATAAATTCTGCGGCCATTAGAAGACATAAAGGTCCATGTGGTAGCAATGAGGTGAAGAGAGGACTGTAATATCCTCACCTACCAACCCACCAATCCAACCCGTACCAAATACTGAAGCAAGCTTTGCTCAGTCATGAGCAATTGATGTACAATGTGGACAACAGGACACAGAGATCAGATCTTCTTTCTGACTTACACCACTGTGCATGTCCATGTCCATAAAACTACTCCCATACTATACAACTCATTTGAAAAATCAGGCGTTGCTACCTATTCTCTAATATAATAGATTTTTTCTCTGCTTTTGAGAAGTGCATTTTTTCACATGATGATTTGCCCTACTTTATTCTTACTTAAGCCTGAACTAAAATCAGTAATATTGATAGCATTGTTTAAATCCTTAATTTAAACTTGTTTGTAAATGCCCAGCAGTAATGTTTTCTATACTTTCTAGATTTTTCATCCATTTTGTAGTTTGAAGTTTTCCTTCACATAAGATTTTTATTATTATTTAACCCCACCCATAGGGAGGTTTCATGCATTATTTAACCCCACCCATAAGGAGGTTTCATGCATTATGAAGTCAAGATTCTAGATTTAGATTCCACATCTTGATATTAGAAAGAAAAGGTGATACAGATACCAGTATTACTAGATTTCACTTGTTCTCAATTTCTAATATAGCAAGTGGTACTTGAGTACGATTATCTGGTAATAAAAAATTTCTCAAGAAGAATTAAATGTTTTCTAAATTTGATTCTTTGCACAGTGTTTTGTGGGCTTGTCTGAACAGCGTGTAGAAAGTATCTATCAAATAATTTACAGTTGCATCAGAGAACGTTCAAATACTTTTCCAGAAATCAAGTTATACTGTAGGCACAACCAGAACATGCTTTTAGAACTCCTTTTAGAAGACCATACAAAGTCATTAAAATGTTAATTTAAAAAAATATGAACAGTCTCTAAATAGATTATTCTTGAATTTATAGATAAAAGAGTTAAACACATACAACTGCATGTGTGTGAGGACAGCTGGTCAAATTCTAGAGCAATCATGATTTTGTCGTTTAATCCATTAAGACAACAGTTTTTATTAAAACTCATTTGTTACTTGTGAGAAGTTGCTGACATAAATTGATGATTAAGCTGCTGTGACCTTCACTGAACCTGAGTAATTCTCATTTGCATTCTCATTAAATCTGGGTTTCAGTCTCATCTTTTCAAATCTGTAATATAATTCTACTCAAGTCTGTCTAAAGTCTTCCTCAAGAACAATTATCTGGTCTAAACCCAATGATTAACTTGTAATATATAAGCATATATAATTTTATATAGAAGTATATATAAGTAAATGTATAATTAATAAATATATAAGCAGGTATATAAGTATGTATATTTCTATTTATTTATCTTTATATATATAAAATATTTAAATGGGTATAAACAAGAGGTATTATATATACAATTACCTTTCTTTAAATTGAAGATTATGGATTATTTTTTTTTTCTAAATCAAGATA
>VXAX01001314.1:488349-557833 GCA_013399835.1 Leptocoma aspasia | reverse complement strand
AAGGAAAAAAAAAAATAAAAAGACCAAGGCTTGTATGAGCCACAAAGTGCACTGAACTGCTGGTAAACTATATGGATAACAATTTCTTAAAAAAAAAAAAAAGGATATTTAGCTTCTTTGTCATCATTTGGATATAGGAAAGAATTTTTTCAAGAAGGAAAACCCACCTTCTGTAATTAAAAAGAAGAAACAAGAAGTGTCTCCTACCTAGCAATTGTTTAGAGCATAGTAGTTTTCATAAAGGTTAAACAACATTTCAACCCCTTCACCCTCACGTTTTTCAGAGGTGGGAAGAAGGGCCTAGCTGTGTGTATTTACCCAGATATAACACTGAGAAGAACTGCATTCTTCTCTAGGTCACAGATAAGTTACCTAGCTGAGTAGTTAATTGTACTAATTAGTACCAGTACTAAGAGGAGAGAGGAATACTTAGACTGATATTATATCACTATTCTGTAACTGCTGTAAAGATGTATGGGATATTATGTCATTTAGTTTAAGCTGAAGTATTCCTAAATAGCTTCTGGCACTTCCATTCTGAATTATTTTCGTATTACAATTAGGTTTAATATGTTAAGAGATGCATCTACAGGACTTTGCAGATTAAAAAAAGATACGATTTCCAATTTTTGCAAATTCTAATATTTGTTTTTTAGAAAGTCACCATTTAAAAGTAAATTGATTATGCAAACTACAGTATACTGATTTTCAGGAGCAATACATTACTGTTGAGTATTTTGAATAGTTTAGTATAAGACTTCTTCAGATATGAATATAATGCTTTAACAGTAGAGAAAAGTGGACACATACACAGAAAAGTTATTCATAACTGCAGCAGTAAATTAATTTTTTTTGAGATCTTTGCATTCTATACTTTTGTTAAGTTTCATAGCTATAAATTATATTTACACAGCTGAAAGCTGCTAATGGCAAAAATGTTACATTAAAGGTACTTTTCTAAACAACAGAATTAGGCTTAAAGCAAGGACTACTTCCTACATACAGGCTGGCAGTCAATTATTATTCAATAAAAAAAAAGAAAAAATAATTTAATAAAAAACTCAGATGGAATCTGGTCACAAAACTTGAAGAGAATTTCTATGCATCACTGGAAAGTGAATGGGGTATATTTACTGTAGAACATTTTTCATCAGGAAGTTCATCTTCCATTTTGAAGTTAAAAGCATGAGATAGATTGCATACTTTCTGATATCCCAGCAATCTTGGTGAGTGAAGCAACGTGGAAACCTTACATTGCTAAGAGCTTTGCTGCTGAATATATCCTATGGTTCAAATATTTTAATGAGAGTTCAGTGTAGTGTGCATTCTGAGGGAACTGGTCTTGCCAGATCAATGACTGAGACAGAACAAGTTTTTAAGCTTGGGTCAAATTACCTCTCTTTTGAACTGAGTTTTACTTAAGCCAAAGCCAACAACAGTAGGAGTTGCAGTGCACTGACAAAATTGGCCAAACTGATCTCACATCAGCATTTTTTAGAGGCAAAGATTACTAGCAAGAAGATTAATAATAATCTCTGAGTAATAAATAGAGTCATAAATCCCTCTCAATAATAAAAAGTGATGACTATATGAATAAATTAGCCCCAATGTCATGAAAAAACCCCTAAAACCTTATATAGAATTATTTTTACAGACTACATCTGTATTGCCAGTAAATAGATTCATCCAACTGTATTTAATGATTACCCAACATACTCCAATATTTTCTTGATTTTATGCATTTTTACACTGATGCCAAGTTTTTAATGTTTCAGAAGACAGTTTCCTAAGGAAAGACACAAAATCCTACAGGCTTTTTTTTTTTCCTCCAGTATATAGAATGTTTGTGCAGACTTCATATATTACAGAAACTTAAAAAACAAATCACGGGAAACACAGTTGAAAGATAACAGTCCTGATTTATCACTAAATTTCATGTACTCTAGGCATGAATGTAGTAGTTTATCATTTGGAAGATGCCCTTCTTGTTTATTTAATTGCCAACCAAGAGACAAGATACATAACTGAATAGGCATTAAAAGAATGCCTGTACACGACATACAAACCTTACAAGATAAGATAGTCATTGGAATCTTAAATCAAATAGGGGAAGGAAGAAAGAATTAAGAACAGGATATTTCTCAGACCAATTCATCCCTTCAGTTTTGATTCTGTGCCAGTTCTGTGCATGCTTATTTTCAAGCCAAGTTGATAGAATTCTCTTAAAAATAATACAGAGGACTCCAGTAGTAACTAGTCTGAATACAAGTTTTGGACATGGTTTAGCATTAATCTCTTATCTAATCCTAAAGTGAATATCCTAATCCAATTTTTAAGCAAGACTTAAATGTACAAAAATATTATTAAAGCCAATTTTGCCTTTTTAGTTTAAATGAAAATTTTAAGTTAGTGGCATTGTGGTTATGTTTTTTATTTCTTAATCTATAACATGCAAATACAAATACTAATATACAAATATAAGACCTTCTTTAAAGGAAGAGAGCCACACAAAATACTTAAAATACCAGTTTGAGAAGTTTGATCCAAAAGTAGAAAGGAAAACTGCCTGTAGCAGTATAAAAACAATATTGCTGCAACTCATGACAATAAACCCTATCTCATGACATGTCTCTTAGCAGAAAGATAGGAAGGAATTACCATGGTGTTAAATATAATTAACAATGATACTTCTTTCTTGTTTTAGTGTTCATTATAATCAAACTGGAATCTTCCATTGCAGGAGTTTGTGTACTGAAACCAAGCATCCTCCTTTGTGGAATATTAATGAACAGATAATTAACTACAACAAATTCATGTAGGCTATTAATTAGCTATGGAGTAAAATACTAATTTGTAGAAACCATTGCTTTCTGTGGGAAAGAATCGTTACCATTCAAATCTCGTAACTTCTCCCTTTTTTATTTTATTTAGCAAGAATTATCATCTAACAGTCATCAATCTCTTACTGACCTTGATGCCTCAAGTGCTTAACATACTCTCAGATTACTCATATTTCAATGATTTTAAAATTCTGTTAAGTAAAATAATTTTCTACATTAGCACCCACTAATAAGTAATTTTTTTTAAAGTTTCTTTACCTTCACTGGATCTTGCTTCTACCTTTTGAACCCTGTACTTCTTTTCCTAAATTGCAAAGCTCTCACAAAATTAATTGTACTTTACTATCATATTATCTTCCTGCAAGGCCAGCCTCTATGTTTTGGCTGCCAGACACAGTAAGTAAGAAAATCAAATTGTTCTACATGTAAAGAGTTCCCAGTCAGAGTCTCTGATACCAGCATCTCCTTCACTCTTAAGTTCCTCCTGCTGGCATACACAGTGGCAGAAATTGAGTAATAAAAAGCTTAACAACCAAGTATTTCACTACACTTTTTTGTGCTAAACCCTCTAATTATCTTTGTTATTCACTCTCCTTTCTTTTAGCTTTATCTGTTGTCATATTCTAATCTTTTAAGTTATGAGCTGTTTGAGTTATCCACTTGAATGATGTCCTAATAAATGGAGTCTGAAATAATTGAGTTATCCTTTACCAGCCATTAATGCAATAAATACTAATATATTATTATTACCCCATTAGAAACAAAAAAGTTATGTGCATTCCTTTATTGCCATGTATCTATTTTAGAACCCTCCAGCAACAATTAGGAGATATTGGCGGTAAATGAGGCACAAAATAACTACTGTGCCTTTCTGGTCTTAGCACAGAAATGTTGCAAATCTGCTAAAAAATGAGCCCACTGAAAGAGGACAAGTTCCTGGCAGCAATGGCTTTTCCCCATCCTGCCTTAGGAAGTGGCCCCCCTTTGACTGTTGGTCCACAGAGCAGTGACTCACCATTTCCAAAACTTGGGAAAGGATGGTTACTGGAAGTCATATGTGCAGAAGGGCCACCAATACCTTCCTACTTAACAAAGCAGCTTAGGAGGAGGCAACCATTCCCTCCTAAAGTGCTCCCTGCTGTGTTGACTCAGCTCTAAAAACCACAAACATGAATCAAAACATTAATATCTTGCTGAGAAATTAAGATAATGAAGAAGGTTGGTAAACTGTTTAGCATTAAACTCAGTATATAATAAATACTATATCTTGTGAATGTAAACACACAAATCCTTGTCTCCTTTTGATCATAATGGAAATATTTCCCCTCCCAGTTTTTTGTTTTTCCATCATTATTTTAGAAACATCTATAAGGGCCTTCTCAATTCAACACATTATTATAATGCTGTTGAAATTTGCGTTTTGCATTTTGCTTTCTGTGATTTATATTTTTATTCTTTATGGACATTAATAAAGGAAATTAGCACTCGTAAGCATCATTTCTATTGATGAAGTTTTTAATCTGATAGATAAAGCAGCATTATAATGACATGTCCAACTATTTAGGAATTACCAGCTCTTTAAGAATTACCATCCAAGGTACAATACAAATATGGTTGATTTAACTCAAAATCAAATGTGCTTTAACTCAAGATCAGTCTAAAGTTAGAGAACAAAAGTTGAGTATTATGTTAACTGAAAATAAGAAGATTTTTGATGAAGAACTTGGGAGCAACTCTTTCTGGAAGTACCAAAGTGACAGAGGATTAATCTTGTTTTCAGAATTGATCTAGGGTACTTCCTACATTTTAATTACTGAACAGCTCACAAGGCCATAACCTAAATTACTTTAAACATTGTACAATTAACACAGTCTCAGAAGCCAGACCTCAGCATAAACACATAGCAGATACGTATCTACCCAGCTTTTCAGACTCTGTATGTGGCTCCAGGCCACATACAACTGTAGGAAACCCAATAAAAGCCCTTCTCTTAGACAGGTTAGAGCTAGTCAGTACCTAGATGTAACCACAAGAAAATATGCATGAGCTCCCGTGTAAGGATACTCAGGGATATGGTTACACATCCTACATGTCATAGGCCCTGGACAGACATCACTTGGAGCAAGGACAAAATCTGTCTGTCACCTGCTTCTTCTCTGCCCAAAGTCTCTGTAACCTTGTTTTGCACAGAGACATTTTCATCCCTCTTCTCTTCCATGAAGCCCACTTTACAGCGCCACTGTTTGGAGCAGTTTTAGGTGGGCTTAAAAGCTCCCTTCAAACCAGAATAAGAGAAGGAATGCAATTGGAGAGTACACATTTCACACAAACTATTTAAGAAATAAAACATATATTATTTGGATCAAAGACAGCCATGCAAGTACATAAATTCACATATAAATTACCAAATTTACATTTCAAGGAGTACAACTGTGGGACTGACATAGCTAACAGACAGGCTACAGGCTGGAGTGAAGGTTTAGAGCAGGGCACACGAGTGCACAGTGGCACCGCTGTGCAAGGCTCACCTGTGTCCCAGCATCTTTCATCTCCACTCACAGCCTGCTGGCTGTTAAAAGCCTCATTCTCACCCACTGACCAGGAGCATTTGTACTCCTGACACCAGTACCTGTGTGAGCACAGTTGTACCATAGAATGTAAGAACTTTCCTCCACCTCCTGATGGAGTTAACTGACACTCAAAGTGCAGCACTTCTTATCAGGAGCCACTACATTTTGAAGTTTAAAGATCTAACAAAGATTTTCTCCCAGATTAATAGCTTTGCTTTATGTCAGCTGAATTCTTTAATTTACCTGGCTAATCTAAGTAGGCTGCCTGCCCAATGCCAGCTGCCCCAAGGAATCTGTTTTAAAAAGTTGACTGACGTTTGTGCAGAAGTGTAGCAGCAGGTTAGAAAAGGCACTTCACATGATGGAATTTTACATTTCTAGGTGAGATGCTGCTACAGATTTCATGTTAAGGAAGCTGAGGCAAGAAATACTGGAATAAGAAGAGGAATAAACAGCATCTCAATTTAAATAAATCAGTTCTTTATAAGAATGGAACCAGAAGGATTATTTTAATTTTCAATGAATATATTAGTCATGGGGAAATTTTTCTACTAGGACATTGGGCAAGGAGAGCAGTTTATGTTTTTCAGATGTGTAACTAAATTATAACTAAACACTCTTGCAGGCTATTTCACTCAGCCTCTAAGCAAAAATCCCCATGAACAGCATTAACACAGCCACTACTGTGAATTATATACATGGAACTCCTCTGTTTCCAAGTAGCTGTTATTTTTCCACAGAGATCGCATTAGTAAAAGAGGAAATGCCAAGCACTTATAATTCAAAATATTTTAGTTCATATATCAATTGTTCAAAGCAGTATTTACATGTTAAGTATTCCTGTATTTTAACCTAGTAAAAACCTTTTCAATACAATATTTAATAGTTAGAGAGGTTCAAGAAACAAGTAGAAAACCACCACCACCACAGAAAAGGATGTAACATCACATCCCAGTAAAATCCTAATCCAATAGTTCAGATTAGAAATCTAGTACTAATCAAGAAGTGCAAACATATTAATTTTGCTGAAATTTGTAAGCATATAAATAAAAATAAACCATTTCATAGTTTTTCAAATTGTTTTATGTAGATATAAATGTTGTTTGCTGTGGTATGACAAGCAAAACATACAGAGCAGAAAGAAGGATCTGATAGGACATCTTGAAATGTACTTCAGAAACAAGCAGCATGCTGAAGTATGAGGGCTCTCAAATGGAAGGTGGTTTAAACACCTCTGATTTGCAAATTTCATGCTTTTCTTAGTCTACCAGTAAATATTTTATATGACATCAATTCATGTCTTATTTCTCTTGTGGTTTTACTTCATCTTTTTATATAATCACACTAATAAAATACACTTTCTGTTCCCCAGTGAACAAGTATAGCAACAAGATCTATACTGCATCCTGCTGGCTATGAACCCTTGTCAGGCCTTTCATCCTGCCCATAGCTCCAGTAAGAAATTGCAAGTTATGGACATGGGATTTATTTAGAGCATTCTTAGCATTCCCCATCATTACATGCGGCTGAATCACCGGTATCCTGAGGCAGTGAAAATCCTCAGTCACTAACTCTTCATACCCTTGTTGCACCATGTTCTGAAATACACAATGAACTTTTAGCCCCAGGCTAGGCTCATTACAAAGGTTGTTCTTTCCCTGCCCTACTTTCAGTTCATTTTATCATACAGAGCTTAAAGCCCTTTCAAATTTATTTATTGGTCTGAACACCAAAGAAGGTTTCTATTATGACCTGCAACCACAGCTGTAATATCCTGCTAAAACTAGTAGGCATAATACTTGGGAGCGTGTGAAAAATACTGACCAAGACAGGGAGTGATTTAAAAATATGCACACTCAACAAGAGAAGGTAAAATCAACAGAAAAGGTAGTGGCATAGTTGACTTATCTATTGAATTCAGAATTCCATTTGCTTACCAGCACAGCTAGTAAGTAAACTAATGCAGATGTTAATTATATATTTTGTCACACCACTGGCCCTGGAAGGTAGTTGGAGGTGGCATTTGGAAGAGTTTCTCCCTGTAATCCTGTTCATTGCTCCCAACAAAATCAAAAATGGAGAAAATTAGGCTGAATGCACCATTGAATACACAGAAGAATCGAAAAAGAAATATACCTCCAAAAGGGACACTGAAAATTTCAGCAGTTTTGCAAATGCCAGTACATGTCTACAGCCACCCAAGCAGAAGAAAAGGAGCCTTCCTTGACTCTTCAGAAACAGATTTATCTATATGCAGTACTTAGTGCTGGCCAATAAAAAAGTTAAAAAAAAATCACTTAAGGGGAATTAAAAATATCATAATTTTCAACACTATTACAGACCTTTTGTTTGATGATGAAAGTGCATTATTGAAACTTGCCACTTTAAAAGCACAACCTGAAGAACTGATGCCATTGATACAGTAACATGAAATGGCAGTCTTCAAAACCAGTTCCATTTTAAATAAGTAAGCAAAATTACTTGGAGTTATTTAAAAACCCTCATATGAACTATATTAAAAGAACACCTCTGTATGCTTAAATACATATGCCTCAAAGTTATAAAAGATCCACACTAATTCCAGTCTTTATGATAACTGTTCAAAAATGGCAAAAAGATCCTCTAAATTGTGTCATAATACCATTAATAACCATTATGCCAGTTTCAGATGAAAAACAGCATGAATAATCTCTTAGCTGTATACTATTTTATTCTCAGTCTTAGAGACAATACTTGATGGTCTATTGTGTTGAAATTTCAGCATATTCTGAACATACAGAATGTTTTGGCATAGGAAAGAAACCAACGAGTTTTCTACAAACTGTGTATAATATTTGGCTGGTTTTCCTATTTCTTAATGACAACAAAGCTACAGTAACTCTACTTTTTTAGAAAATAATCAAAGTGAAAGATGTTTCCACTCCAATCTCCTAGTTCTTCCTGAAAAAAAATGCATATTTAATTTAATTTATTTCAGTACCACAGCACTTTGCTAAAAAATTAATGTAAAATTGATAGCAAATCTGTAGAACCCATTAGTGAAAAAATTCCAACTCAAAACATTTTGAGAATAAACAACTAGCAATTTTTCAGTAGTCTGAATTAAGTCACTATAATGACTTTCACATCCTCATAAGACAACTTTTGTCCTTATTAAGTGATCTTAGACAGAAAACTGACCTCTTTTAGGCTTATGCTCCCCCTGTCTGAAGTATAGCACAACTAAGTTTTGGTTGCTGAAAGGTTTTCATTGCACACTGACTGGAGAGTAAGATTCCACTTTCAGTTCCAATGATGCAAAAGCCATCATGACTGAGTTTTTCACAATTGTCTGTGGAATGATGCTGATAGATATGAAGATTGTCTGCAATTCACATATTAAATATATGTTTTAGACAGTGTTCTTCACATACTTCCTTAAACAACTGAAGACAACTGCTTGACTCCTAAAACTCAGCTCCTAAAATGCTGAGGTCGACTGGAGATGGGTGCTAGAACAGTTGGAAATTTCTGGGTAGTGTTTATAGAATGACCAAGGAAAAATGATGGGATAGGTTTAATCATATTCACAGCTGACACTTTTCCCTTTGAGGAGGCAGATGTGAGGGTAGATGGAATGGGACAATGTTGTCTGGAACAATCTCAGAGATTGTTTTCTTTGCAGAAGTGTGAACAAAATGTTTCATGCTGAACCAACAGTGAGATCAATTCAGCTGCTGCTTCTCTGCTTTTCTCATCCAAAAACAGGGGTAAAATGAAGTGCATGACTATAGTGTCTGAAGTCAGATATCAAACAACCAACATCATTAAGCCTATTTTGTATCACTTCATAATCTTTAACCCCTTAAAAATGGTACTGTCCCAGACATGATGATTAGTAACAGTTTTTATATTTGCCTATTACTAAAAAAGACTGATTTAAGAAAAAATCAAGAGAGGATCATTGTGAAAAAAAAATTCATTATGGTAGGTAGATAGATACTTCAGAGTACAGATGAATGCTGGTAAGTAAAAAGGGGGCTGGGTTATTTAGGCAGCAAAGAGAACACAATCTGACCTCTCTTGCTGTTCATGGAAATGGTGACATTTGCTTCTTCTGTATTATAGTGTAAGTTAACCTTAAAGGAAAGTAACTCCATGTCTTTACCTCACACACAAACATGAGTTCAGGTTTAAATAATTTCGTAAGCAACAAACCATTTATACTCAGAGAAGTACACTTCAAAAACATGAAGAACTGAAAGCTTCTAAAGATGCATACCAGTGCATGTTAAAGCATACCTGGTCCATGTTAAAAAGCAATTTAAAACAATAGAAATAGGGCACTTGGTATATACACTTATTGTAATTAAATTAACAAAAATATGGGTTTACTTTGATTCATCAGTTCAGAGTGGTGTAGCCCACAAAAAAGTAATACCAGTTATACAGCATACATAGTACAGTACTCTCCACAGCACTTTATATGGGTATCATTTTGCTACCATTAACATTTAGTGGGACAAAATCATAGGTGCTTTTGAAACCACAATTTCATCTCTGGTCCTTTCTTCTTTGGAATTTGTATCATTTCATGACAGGCAACATGCATGTAGCATAGCTTGATACCACATTTTCTGCTCCTCGATGCCTCACCATCCTTACACCTTTTGAGACCTCACTTACCCCTTAAGATCTCAAGACACCACAGTAAAAACTGAACTATCTCATGCTGGATTTTACAGTACAAAAAAAGAAATCAGACATATGGAATAAGCAATACTGACTGATATTTCCTTGTGCTTGTTTACACTGTTTATATGTTTATATTTTATGAACATTTCAATATTTCTGCTACTTGCAAGGGTTAAAGATGATATTTTTTCTTGGTACACTATGTGGTTCCTAGATACTGCATTCCTTTGAACCAGTGGGCATTGATTACCATGAAAGAGAAGATAAAGCAGATTATGCTGGTACTTTGGCAGGTATCCTCTAAAGTACTTTTTCTTACATGTTCAGGGCTTAATCAGACATAGGACTCTCAATCAGGGAAAGGTGTTTCTTCTGTCAGGTGGGCAGAAAACATTGGCTCTTCTGGTGTCCAGGACACAGTCCACTTTGATTTTTTGTTTGGGTAGTTCACCTAATAAAAATGTTTTACATAAAACTACTTTTTTGACTGACAGAATTGGAAGTGCCAAAATTCTTCCTCCTTTATTCTTATAGCACATTTTTATTGTGATGCTTCATCATTTGCCAGGTCTAAAGTTCATTACAATGTGTTGGGAAATTGTTCTAAACTTGGCACATGGTTTCATTGACTCCTCTGAATAATCTGGTTATCATACAGCAGGTGGCCAGCAGAGATGGGACTAGAACTTCCTAACTAAAGAATGCTCAGTGATATCATTTTCTGGTAAAACTTGAAATCTTAAAACTTGAAATGTCATTATAAAGGGATTATTTACACTGATTTATTTTCACTTCTTTCCCAATTCACTGATTTGCCAGACCAAGGCAAAAAAAAGTGAAAAATCTTTTAGATTTCCAGTTCCCAAGGGTATCTATCTATTGAATAATTTTCTCTGAAGCTCAGTCATCTAAATAAGATCTAAATTTGTCCAGAGCCAATATTTGCATGAACAAGTGACAGACTTAAAAATATTTAAAATGGGAAGAGGAAACAATTTGTGGGGGTAGCGAGGTTTTCAAAACAAGGCAAATTAGTCCAATACCTCATGTAGTAAGATGCTCTTTTAAACAGATGTGGAAAAGAACAGATATGTGGTTCATATCAAGCACAATGAATGCATAACATAAACATCTGCAAGTAAAAGATAATTTTATGTCTCTTGGGGATTATTTTGTAATACATTTTATCTCAAAAAATTATAGGAAAATGAATTTATAAAAAACTGTCCTTGATGCCTTCCCACTGAATTAAATGCTGTTATACAGGTGACCGTCATGTACAAGAAGATTTTTTAAAATTAATTTGTCTATATACAAAAGTAACACACATAATTTTTATAACTATAACTACCAGTACATCAAAATCATTTAAATCTCTGGAATCTTCAAAGTTTGATTGGAATGATGTGAATGGTGAAGAGCTATGTTGATGTCAGCAAAAACGAATCCCCTGCAAGGGTCTGTAGCCATTTAACTATTTTGAAAGAAAAACAGAAAATGAAAAGTTAATAACAAAATGTTTATAATGGATCCTATAAAAAGATAAAATATAGGCAAGTTCAAGACAAAAATTAAGGCAATTTGGTACTTTAATATAACTGATGTGAACTCTACAATTTAGAATAGCATACTTAGGGTTCTACTAAAAATCATTTTTATTGAAAAACTATTCAATTTATTTAACTTAATAAAACTTACTCATCATTCAAAAATGTCAAAGACATGCTTTCCATCATGGTGAGAAGACATGAGAATTTCATCATACTATTTCAAGTATTTTTTTTAATAAATAATCTGAATAAATAATTGTTTTGAAAACAAATATTTCCAATTATTTGTTTGCAATTCCATGTATTTAATTTTCTTAATTTCTTTCATTTAAAGAATAATTCCCATGTATTTCATTTTCTTAATATCTTTCATTTAAAGAATAATTCCACTAACACCTTTGAGTGATTGTATTGTTTCTTCTATTAGCACTATCATTCAAATCAATAAAATAACTATTAAAAACTAGGTTAAGTGGAAAGTGTTTGCAAAAGCAAGAATTCTCTAGTATGAGGAGTGACAAGGATTTACCATTTTGGATATATTGCAGGGTTAAGAAGAGTGAAATTTGAAAAGCAACTGAAATTTGTAAGGAGTAAATATATTATTTCTTATATCAGCTAACTGTATAAATTCACAGACTACTGAGACTTGGTAGCTACATATAGCTCAGTTAACTGAAAGAAGAGTTTAAAATGAATTTATAAATATTTGAACACTTATGAAAATTTTTATGTCTCTATTTTTTAATTTCTTTTCAGTCAGTTTTAGCAATAGTAAATCAGTACAGTCAACAAGATCATCTATGGGCCAAATACATACTTCCGTTTCACCTGCTATCCTGCAAGATTCGTGGAATGGGTGTTGCAGAACACAGCTAAGCATGAGGATGTGTTTTCCACTGGCCCAGAGCCCCACTGGTGCTGGAAGCAGTTTTGCTTCTGCTGACACTGACTGCATCACAGACAGGAAGACTCTCTCAGCTCATGCACAGCCCGGCACAGGGGAGGCAAAGGGGCAGCACCATCCCCTTGGCCCACGGAGTGTCCCCTCTCCAGAGACAGAGTTTCCTGCACATGGTGCTCAAGCACTGCTCAGCAGAGCAACAGCACTACAGCACAGCAATAAATACATTAACAACGATTCATAACCTTTCTTGCAATATACAGGCTTCTCTCACTGTAAGGATAATGAACTATAATTCAAAAGCATTAAAACTTTAAACCTCCATTTAAATAGTAATTATACTGATTGTTTTTAATATCTCCCTAATTTATTTTCTTCAGAGCAGCTGAGCATCTTGCGTGATTAAATACAAACTCTGCAAAGAAGTCCACTGTCTCTAACCACAAATAATATTTTATAATTGCAGCTATTTTAATTTTGAGACATCATGTAATCTGTTAAACACAAAAGTTGAATGAGGCCTTTTGACTTTCAATATGCTGCAGCAAGTCATCTGCACATTAAATTTTGTGAAAACTCTGTAAAGCCACCATAAAAAAAGAAAATTGCCTTTTTAAAATCACATTTGTATGGAGATGTGTCCCTGTGGCTTCCTCATATCAGCTGCCAATGACAGAATGCACACCAGAGGTAAATGGAACTGAGCTGCCCATCTGCGTGCTTCAAACACAATTGTGTGCCAACAGTAAGGAGTGTACACACAGAGACACAGATAGAGATGTGTACAACACCCAGCTCCTTCCTCCTGGAAAATGCAGCCAGAAGAATAAAGCCATGGTAGTAGTCCGTGACTGCCATCAAAGTTAACAATGCATCAATTGCAGCACCATTGGCAACTCTGGGACAGAAAGCATCACTATCACACTGCTTCCAAAGCCTTGCCAGATGAACATGTGTTGTCAGGGCAGAACAGAGCTTGACAAGCAAGCACTGATTCCACCCTCTTAGTGAGACTCACTTGCCAATTATGTGGCAAAGGAATTTCTGAATTTCATAAATTAATTTCTCCGTGTATAAAAATTTTAAAAATATATAATTACTGCTCTTATCTTCTATTGCTTCACTCTAACATCCCTTTTCTACAGATTATATTAATATCCATGGAAGTATGGCTCAGATTAACACAGATTTGAATTGATTCTACACAGATAATTAAAGAAGGTTTTGATTGTATTCTGATACAATAATGTTCTAATTATGAATAGGTATGAAATAATTGCGATTAAAAAGTTGAATATACTAAAAAAAAAAGCAACTGAAGTGTAATTTGGTCATCTTTAGTACCTAATCTATAGTTATTTATATATTTATTTTTCTTCCATGCTAAGTCTAGTTGGCATGTAAAAATTAAAAGACATTTTCTAAACCTTGGTATTGTCAAGCTGTAAATGAGTTCATTACCCACTGGCCTACTTCCACCAGTTTTTCATATGACATCTTTTATTATGTATATTTTGGAGCAAATGTTTTAAAGTGATGCATACTTCCACTTTACATACTCATAAATCATCTTACAATTAAATTTAAAGCCATCTTTTGTAAGTCATATAAAACATCCTTAGCAAATTATGTTTGTTTCCAGGGATGAACAGATCAACATTAACAAATCTCAGCACCCTAGAAAATTACTGTCTAATTCTAAACTTTCTCCTTTTGCAGCTTTAGATTGACTGATTTCTTATAGATGTTTCACTCTATTTCAAGTTAATTTGCTAATGTCCAAAGAAATCTTTAAACCCATCAAACAAATGGTTTCTCAATAACTACAGTTCTGGTTTTTTTTATTGTCTAGTGTCATCTCATTGGTCTGTTCAGTCTTATGTCCCCTCAAGAAAGTTTTTGGTTGTTTTCATGAAAGGTAGTGTTTCAATTCCGTTTAGATTGATCCTTCTTCTATGAATTACAAAACACATTTTTAAGATCAGGGTACTACAGTCCAATAATCTAAAATGCATTATATAACATGGCTCAATACTGAAATACTCTTGTATGGAGGTTGTAGGGCTAATTGTACAAGTTTATATTTTACTTTGATGATACTGAGTCAGTAGCAAACTGATCAGTTGGAAAGTCTGATAGGTTCAGGTCTTCAACTACATGGACAAAGCAAGGCAGAAGACAAATGCTGGCACTTAGTCAGTAACGCAGGACAATTGAATTCTTTGCAGCCAGATCTATGCAAAACACATGTAACAACTGTGTAAGACTCCTTTCTCCCTGATTAGAGTTAGTAAATAAACAGATGCCTGTCCACAAGTATGCTAACCACTGGAAAAGATCAGCACAGCAGAATCGGGTACTTAATGCACAGGGACAGTACCTGACAGGACAGAGGCATCCTTCCTGCCTCCTGGCCAGTGCTGCTCTCAGAGTGGCCAAAAGCCCACCAAGCACATCTGACAGCTTTGTGTTCCAGCTTGTACCTTTGCTCTGGCTGTCTCCTAAGTCATCAGCTCACTTACAAAGCAAGAGAAGATGAGCTTAAGGGTGAAATTGTGCCACTTAAGTTTTCTCAGGTAAATTGAGACTTCCACAGTATAGATATTTAAATATTTTACCTGCCAAGATTCAATTGATAGCCAATGGAGAGAAATTGATTTTTTCTGGAAATGCCACTTAGCACTTCTCACAAGGCATGTCTGGGAAAGGTTATGTGAATTGTCCTCAGAAGAGCCTTTCCTTTCATCAGTTACAGAGAAAGCATAGAGAACTAGCTCAGATGTAAAAATGTACATGTGATTGCTGTTAGGTGAGATGAAGCTCACCTGCCCCTACACTTTTCTGTTGAACCAGTGTAGATCACGTGTCTAAAATTGTCTAAAGAGGCCAGAGTCTCACTGCTACACTGAGGATTGTTTTGCCAGTGCAGGTACTATAAAAGACAGTTTTAATAATGCCTACTAGAGACTAAGATAAAGCTTGGAATATAGACAGTGTTATATTTTTGAAATCAGTCAGTCCCTGAAGAAGTGTGAGGAGATACCATAACCTGACAACCAATACTGACATCCCAAAGTTTTAAAAGGTCATAAGAGGGAAGGGATGAAAACAGCCTCCTTACAGCTTTTCTTCTCTGTCTAGGTACTAGTTTTTTTCTTTTATAGATATGTTTCTATAAAATAAAGTTTTAACATGTTTGAACCATGATTTTAAAATAGTGAAAAAAAAAAAGATATTACTTTGCATCTATCAAAATCTTACAGGTAGATAATGTCTGTGATCACTTATATCCCAGAATATATATCTTTTTCAGTGATGAAGAACAAATCTTTTATTACTTTATTCCATCAAGTAGGATACTAAGTATGAAGTGGTTTAGCTGAAATATACTGTGATAGATTGAGCCTACTAACTGAGTCAACAAAAAGCTCCTGATTAAGAGAATATATTTTAGAATTAAATCAGTAACTCAATATCCAAACCTCTGTATCATAGTGTTAACGTTTAAGCTACTTGATCTCCTCAGAATAAAAAATTCTGATATTACGGCATTATGCCTGGCTTACCTGAAAAAAATGACTAGAATTATTCTTAATACAATAACATTTCTTCCATGAATAGAAGGTCCATATGGGAATGATCTGGAAATAACTACAGCAGAATAACTTCTGGTCTATTTCTCTTCTATAGACTAAATCTTTGTTTTAATACAATTTTACTGACTTCAGAAGAACTACTCTCAATTTTCCCCAAGTGAAAGATGAGACTCAAGCTCATTTTGTTCTCATCACTTTCATATGTTAAACCTACAGTAGAGTCTACAGTTACTAATATTTGTTGTCTCTAGACTTAGAGGTCCCATTCATCAAACTATTATCATCCATTAGAGAAATTTGCAAAACATCTCTGCATCTAAGAACAAGACATCCCTTTATACCCTTCATTTTCTTCCTAAATATGAAATCGCCTCTGCACAGAATATTCAAGCACTACATTTTTCAGTGTCCATTTGGAATATAAACCTGATCATTTCTCTTGTATCTATTTTAAGGGAAAATAGAACAAGGAATGGATGAATGCCATTTCAGATAGATACATGTTTTTATGGGAGGAAAAGAAATCATATTTGCTTCAAGGAACTATTTTTTTACATACACTAGTAGGACACAGACTGTCAGTCATTGCCTGCAGCCATCTTGAAGACCTCTTTGAAATACCTGACATTACACCTATCAGGTGCCAAAATCTACCAGATTACATGACGGAGGACTCAGAAGGTGAGGCATGTAAGAAATGTATTTCCTTCTTAGATCAGCTGAATTAGAAGCAATGGTTTAGACATCAGAGGACAACTGGATCAAATTTGAAATGCTGCAGTTGATTTAAACATCTAACATGTGTCCTTGAAAATCTTTACTTGAAAACTCCATATAGTATCGATGGGATCTTAAATACTCATAATTAATAGTTATTTACTTAAAAGTGAACAACAGCAAAAGACAAATTTTATCCCCGAGGCTTTTTTTCTTAGCAGAATACCTGAAGTGGCATGTAAAAGTGTCCTATGTGGAAAGACACCTGACACTTTTATCATTATTGTCCTACAATGACCTTACAATATCAGAGCTAATCTCAGGATTTGCAATGTATATTCCAACAGCCTATATCTACTTATCACTGTGAAACATATTGCCAGTCACATGAAAATTATGAAAAAAATCAGCATTCAGTGTTTAAACTCTATGTAAAACAACCTAATATAGGTCAGTGCTCCCTATTGATTTAAGTTAGTCTAACCCCTGTTTGTGTCAATTAAATGAGAGTAGAAACAAGCCAAATCAATATCTACTAATCTTAAATATCTCTGAAAGAAGTAGTGGTACTTTAAAACAAAACACTGACAAGATTTCGCTTGTGCAAGTGTGTGTGTGGGGGTGTGTGTGTCTGTGTGTGCATGTGTTCACAAGCACAGGCAACTGCTAGGACCTGAATCTGGGACTTTGACCTTTGTGTGTAAAATCTCAGAGAAATATCTATAACATATTTCAACAAGTTGCAGTCCTCATAATTACATAACTTCCAGGTAAAGATGGAAAATACCGTGTCTTTAAAAAAGAAAGCATATTCACAAAGCTGTTAAAACCACTCTACAAAGACCATCTTAATTGTTATATCTTTTAATTTTGGAGTATTTGAAATTGAGACATAGATAACGTTGATGAAATATATTTTTAGCTTAATTCTTAGAGGAACAAAACATAAATAATTGCTTTGAATGTTTGATTTTCCATCTGGCAGACCTTTTTAAACTTTTAGATAATTTCTGTCCATCTATCAAACATAGTCCATTGCTTATCTAGAAGTTTCCTAAAAGTGGGTTGTTAGGTTGAGAGTCTTACTAAAAATGAGATGCAGAGCCTGTAACACACTGACAGCAACCAGCTGGCCCATCAGATATGTGTATTGCCCAGATGATCAATATATGAACAGGTCTAAATGAACCACAGTGCTGTCTCTTGCCTAGAGGTATTCCCATAGGAGAGAGCTATACTTACTGCAGCAGGAAGGAAGAAAATCTTAGGGATATAGAATATATAGAATAAGATATAGAATCCCTAAGAAACTCAGTTGTTGTCTGTCCCACTTCTCATGGAATGAACAGTTTTCCACATACTTTTATTAAATGTCATCACAGAAACCGAATCCTAAAGCTCTGGTGAAAGAGTAAACAGGTATTTTTGATCTTTTATATGTACATACAAAGTAGACATAATCCAGAGAGGAAAAGTATTTCTCATTCTAACACAAACTAGGTTCTGACTACAAGGGAAATGGAGCTTTGTCTTCACTCAGGAGCAAGAGGAGTTGCCTGAACCTGTGCCTGCATCACCTGCTCAAGGCACTGTCAGCTCTACACACACATCTGATTTCTTCTTTTGTCTTGCAGAGGGGATAGTTTAGCAAGCTTGGTGCAGCCCTAGGGAAACAATGGTGACTACAGAATGAGAACAAATGACACTTTCTCCCCATTTTCCTGGATGATTTTTTTTTTTGTCAGTTGGAAGAAGATTGGTTACTTCACTGTGGTTTTCTCAGGTTAAAATAGTATTAAGAAGTTGGTTTATTCATTAGGACAGACAGATAGTGTATGTTTGTACTTTCAAATTCTTTTAAATAAGACCTGGAGTTGCTTAGCCCTATGAAAATTATTCAGTACCTGAAACTAATCATCCAAAATCAGAGACACTCAAAACAACCCAATACTTTGGTTTACAATTACTCATATATTCACAGTGAAGAACAGAAAATTGACCTCTATGTTCTTAATGTTGTTCTTATATCACCTATTTTAAAACTTTACTGTCTAATTGATGACATAAAGTATCATTGAGGCCTGATTATCATTTAATCATATTGATTACATAAAAAATATTCTGGCCTCAGCAATTCAAGATAGTTTATGTTCTATACAATTTGCACAGAGCAGTAACTGCAGTTGTGTGCATATTCTGCAGTGAAGATGAGGCAAGAAAGTCTTGTGATGATTAAATATAAAACAGTGTACTTTGCAATTTCATGAAGGGTGTGGCAAAATCCCTGAGGGTAAAAAGAGAAAACTAGGAAGATTCATATTCTAACAAGTTATAACAGTATAGAAATTATAGGCTAAAATACAGTCACTATTCCCTGGATGGAATGCAGTCATGTCAACTTCCCACATACAATCCATGCAAAGGAGGACTGAAGACAGGGTGGAACAGAGTGGAGACACCATGGCCAGACTCTGCTAAAATCCTTGCAAGAGGGGGAGCTTGGTGGTATCTTGCAAGTGATAAGCCACATGTCAGCTGTCAAACAAGGGAGAAGAAAGGAGAATTCTTGCTGTTGAACCAGCAAATGGGGCAAGATCACAGATGTACATCTCCACCCTAAAGGCTACCTCAGATGTGATATTGAAACCTCCATTATCCACCTCCAGGGTATGACCACTGCACATCACGTAAGACCAGAGTCACACAAGCTCCACCTAAATGCAAACAAAGCATAAAAGTAAGTAAAAATGGGGAGTAGTTAGGGAAGGCTCCATTGTAACTGCTGGGATCAGTCGATGGGAATCTATCTTCTACCCCATAGGAATGCCTTTCCTGGGGCACTGACAGACTAATCAAACACAAAAGGTTTGACAAAATCTTTCCTTTCATGTGGCAAATGACAAAGATAAATCATAAAGACAACTGGAAAAAAAGAAAAGCTGTTGCCATGGAAACATAACAGTTAAAAATTTCTCATGCTCTTTCAAAACATCGAATTTTGATAATCAGGTTGAATTCCCTGCTCCTCATAGCAAACTATTTGGTGAAACAAGTGCTGGTATGAGTCTTTGACAACACATCATCTTCAGGGGTTGAGCAAAGCCATATGGCCACACTGCACTGGAGTACAAAGCAGAAGTTTCTCGAATTCCTTAGACAGCACAGTGGAGGAAAAATAGCAACATTTTCATATAAAACTCCAATTTTAGACATCCAGTTATTTTTGTCAAAAGCATCACTTGGGTTTTACAGATGCTCATCTAGCTTTACCATGCTCAAACAGAAGTTAAATTCAGCTCCTTGTTTGCATACACAGTAACAACTGTTTATAATAGTTTTCACTTTAATGTACCCAGCAATGTAAATTCCTGCTAGTCACACTTTTCCCTAAAAGGCAGTTATTATACAAATTGTAGCTCTGACTAATTTCCAAAAAAACCCAAACCAAACCAAAAAACAAACAAGCAAACAAACAAAAAAAAAACCCAAAAAATCACCTGTGCATCTTGATATGCCAGTACTTAGCTATTTCATCAGGAAAAAGAAACAGCACTGTTACTAATTGACTTCTGCTTAGCTCAGCTGTTTCATCTGCTCTCAGCGCTCTCTAAAGTGAATGGCTCAAATGAATGGTGATTCCTCTATGAAATCAGCCAGGGAAGCATGCCTGCAGATTTGCCATCAGATCTGTTATGAATGGCTGCTATAGCAAAATGGTGAATAGTCCAATACTTTAGACAAGGTCTGGTAAGGGACAGAGATATAACACACAGGCTCAGTGAAGTCTAATTATCTCCAGAATCAATCTGTAGGATAAAAAAAATTGAACTGGAAATCAATTAACTTTACAATAGGAGATAAACATTTAATTGTTTCCTCTTCCACTTACAAGAAAGTGGCAATGGTCTAGATGCAGAAAAGGAGAGAGTTCTACCACTACAGATTTGGCAGAACTGGTAAGGCATTATACATTATTTTTAGATGTGGGAAGAAGGAGTAAAAATTGCACTATTAGGTAATTTCTGGTTCAGTACCACTGGGTTTCCAGAGGCAGAAATATCTCCAGGACATCAACATTTTATGATAATTCACATGGAAAACACCAGTCTACTGAAGTACAGACATACTAAATCCCCTTGAGTCTGTTCCTGAATACTGGTTCTTAAAATGCCTTCTGCCTTCAGAGACAAGGACATCTTGGATGTTTTTGGTTTTGTTTTTCATTTGCAAAGCCAAATCTATGCCACGCAGGAGTATTTTATTTTATGACAGATGAAGAAAAGATTGTGTCTAGTATCAGCTGTATTTAAAATTTGGGAAACAGATTTCAAGTATACTCCAAAACTTTCCATATGCAGTAGATCTCCATGCAAAGCTCCTAAGTGTAGAAAGCAATATTTCTCATCACTTTCTTTGCCTAAAGCTATTGGCATGAACAGTACCATGATACTGTAATCTAACAATAGAAAAAGAAATGGCACTATCCAAATGCCTAAGAGAGGATCTGCAACCAATCATTGTCTTTGGAAAAGACAGAAAACTGCTGCAGTTAAGTGTAAATTACACTAGAACAATACTTCTCTTTCCAACCCAAGGTCCGTGTATTGTCACACTTACAAGTGATGATAATAGAAATCTATGAACAAGCTGCTTAGCAATTCTCATCCAAATATGTAACCACATAAAACTGTATCAGAAAAAATATCACCAAGCTTCCTTAGAATTTTTCTTTTTATTTAAATGCACATGCAATTCAATCAACTGAGGTAATATGTACATAATTTTATTAAGAGAAAGTAGACTCTGCAATAGTTTTGGCGGAGCTTTTACTCTGAGAAGGAAGGATCATTTTTGCTAGCTTGGCTGCTTAACATTTAAATGTAGAGTTCCTGAAATGTACCTTGTCTTTATGAAGAAATGAAGTACCAGTAGAGCAACATAAAAATTGTACTAAACAACATGAGGTTAAAATTACTGTCAAAGAATCTTTAAAAAAAAAAAAAAAAACCAAAAAAACTTGATTATTCTATATAGCCTTCTAGATTAAGTCTTTAGAAACTGAACAATAGGATTTAATGATGTTGGGATTTTTCATCCATATTTAGAAAGACTGACAGGTTCAAGCATTTTTCTTTCTTGCAGAAGAAAGTTAATTTGATTAGATGCTTAGCTGGGTAAGCTATCAGCTGAAGTTTCAACCTGCAATATAATTTAAGAGCATTAAAACAAAGATGGATGTTACCTAATGCTGCTTCATGAGTAAAACGTACGTTGACATACAGGACATTAAGCTAATATTTGGAGTAGGGAACACTTGGCAGTTTTCTGGGGACAAATGGTTAAACCATCATGATCAGTGCAGTAAACATGTGCAGAAGTTTAAAAAGTTAAATTTTAAGACAAACCAAATATTATTCCATCCTTTAAGAATTTTGATGCCAAAAAAAGACTGTCTTGGTACATAATAGAAAACAACTCACTGAAAACATCTTTGTTGTCAAAGCTTAAATATAAATAAATTAACCAGAGAGTGGTCCAGGCCTATTATTGGCCAAATAATTCAGAACCTTAGAGCAGCACCTGATATTGCATCCATCTTTCTGAAGTAGTAATAAATTTGGCTCACGCACTTAATTTAGTCATCAGGTATCACTATGAAAACTAATAAGAATGTTTTGAGAAGGGAAAGCATCAGGAAGCTTAGTTCATGTTCTGAGTGTTATTTTTATGCTTTTATATTGCTATATTTCTACAGATAATAACCAAAATGGCTACGTACCTACTTTCCATTGCAACCAAATTGTTCTGAAATAAACCTGCCAAATGTATATTTATAAACAGCAGTGATATAATGTCATTTCACTCGAATCCTCCCCAAGGGATCAACAAGATCCTCAGCTACCCCCACCTTCAGGGGCAGGTTGTAACAAGAGTATCCTCTATTACAAGGCTGTTTGAAAAAAATATCATTCTTACTCGTCTTTACTGGAAACTTTACTATTGCTGTACTTTCTTCTGGCAATGATGATAAACAAAATTTACTGCCTGTTTAAATTGTACTTTACCAGGCTAATACAGCAGCAATGATAACGGCTTAGAAATTGGATTGCATGTGACTCTGAAAGTGGGACATATGAGCGAAAGCTTCTGCTCCTCATATGTTTGCAAAACAAGCTCCAGGGCCCAAATATAGAAAAGTAAGGTACAAAGGTCTGAACATATGTGCTCTGGGAATGTTTAGAAAAAAGGATATGCCACATCAATGAACTGCAAGATGGTTTACCCCAGAGAAAGTAGACAAGCTCACACAACTCTGTCATTTAATTCTCTTGTCTGCCAGCAGGATATCTATCATATTTCTTTAACTTCATTTTCACCAAACTATTTTATTCTCTTTTTTCTTCAAAATGGAGTTTCAGAAAAGCAAAAAAATATTAAGAGATGCCTGAAAGGAAACAACCCATTTTTTCAGGAAAAAATGAGCAAGGAGTTAGGGAAAGTTATTCCACTAAAACAAAACAAAAAACAAAACAACAAAGGACATACATTTTAAATGACATCTAAAAATCGAGCCTAATCCAAAAGAGACCACAAGCAATCTGTTTCCAGAAACTTTATTGTGTTCTGTGAAAATTCTTCTGTAAATAAACCTGTCTAAATTATTTAGATTAGCTTGAAAGATTAAAGTTCTATTTTCATGGGATCTCATATAAAGCTTTTACCAGTAAGTGATCACTTCTGGGACAACATTTCAGAAATTCTCCACATAAAACCCTTTAGTACTAAACACATAATCTTCCTGACAAACACATTCTCTATTTGCCTTCTCCATCCATTCTTCTTAGGGGAAAAAAAACAAAACAAAACAAAACCAAAAACTTTAAGGAAGTTCTCATCTCATGAGATTTTAGTTGCTATCCTTAATCTTTCCTTAAGATTTTTTTTATTTTTAACAATAATTCAATTGCTAGCAAAGATGAAAGACATGCAAATTGGCAGGGTTGCATAGAAACGTTTAGAAGGTATAACAAAATGCATAAGAAATCTGTATAAACTAAGTATCTTAAAATAGAAGAAAAACTGGAGAAGTCCTGAATTTCTGAATCTATTTTTCCTCAAGTCTTATTGAGGCTGAGTTGCCACTGGGGTATGTTTAACTATGCACTAGAATCAGAGCAAGATGACCTAATTTTATGTTATATTGAATAATGTGTGATTTCAGAAAACGTCACTTAATTCCTTACAACTTCAGTTCTCACCTTTGAATAATAGGGGCAATGTTTTTTACATTATCAAAAGATGCTTCAGAGAAGTGGAATATATATTATTTTCACTACCTCATCTTGGAAAAGAAAAGCCACAATGAATTCCTTGATTAAATATGTGCTGCATTCTGCTACACACTGGCAATTGAATAAAACACTACTATTGCCCTTTCCTGCTTCCTCACCTCCTTCCTCCCCTCAAGGATCAGTCAGATGTCAGAGAAAATCATACATCTTTGAAAGAGAAGGAAAATGTCTAATGGTGAAGCATGAGAACAGAGGGTTGCTAAACAGATAGCAGTAGAAACTGAGGTATTGCAAAGAAAATGAGTTATTGAATCATTTTGGTTCAAAAATCCAGTATGAAAAACTTGCTAATGGATAAAAATGCTGACTCCATCAAGTCAACGCTGAACTTGATACTGAACTCAATACAGGTGGCATCCATATTATAATTTAAATGCCATTATCTTGGTTTTTCACCTCTAAAACTTAATATCCAAAAATAAATACAAAACAAGTAAAAAATTGTTTCCCCACTCTTTCAGAGAGGTGGTTTTATGACAGTATTCAGGTTTCATGTTCCCAAATTAAGTGCTGGCTTAGAAGCACTTCTGTATTCAGTGTTCACCTATCTGGCTATTTTTTAGAGTACAGTATTTCTAAAACATCACAGTGGATTACTTTATATAAAAACCTGCATTCTTATTCTCCTGTTCTAACTGCCAAACTGACATGCCAAAGCAACTTTCCATATGGTTCATACACATTTGTGCATGAAACATTTATCATGGAAGATCCTGTTAACGGGTCAAGAAGTAGCCAGGTAGGTGCTGCTTGCCTGTGGCTTAGAAGCTGACATATATGATGAGGAGTACAATAATAAGAAAAATTCTGGACTGTCTAAACATTTTCCTGACATTTGAAATAATAGCTGTGGGGGAGAAAAAAAAACTATACATGCCTGTATACATGCATACAGAATAAAAAGAAAATTTAGGGATCATGCTGCTCTAAAGGTGTTTAATTTTTCCAATTTATTAGAAAAGGCCCTGAAGATCAGTGCTCTCTTAAGAAGTCTATTGTTATTACATATTGGAACTATTTATCTCTGCTTAATTTAGCTTGTTTGGGATTTTTTTCTATAAAAAATGTATTTTTTCAATCTAAAGACTTTGGTGTTAATCAAGTTTCTTATATGCTTGCATTCTATGTAAAGTTTGTCAAATTTGATTTGAAAAAAAGGTCTTCATTAAAATGTCCACCTTTTCTTTCAATTAGCAAAACATCCTCAAAAAACAGTATTTAAATTAATCTTTTTCACCTACATAAAAATACCCTATTTTATAACTATTAGTCTGATGCTTCAATATCATAGATTTGTTGTATATATTACACATGGTATAGACTGTTCTGTGCTATAAAAATGAAAGGTTAGCCATTTCATTCTTTCACATGATGGCATGGCTGTTGCAGAGATACAGAGTCACAGAGGGGTGGGAGGAACAAAGACCTTTTTGGTGATGCAATTCTGTAAGCAGCCAATTGCAATTGGAAACCCACGTTCTGGATGTACAGAGAAGTGTTGGCTGTATCAAAACACAGGACAACAGGTTTCTGGCAGGGCCCTGGGGCCATTCAATACTGGATAGCAGCACATTGGATGACAACCAGAATGGAAAATAAAAAAATCTAATTAAAAAAAATAATAAAAATATTTTTGACATGTCTGAAATGTTTTGTCTTTGTAAATCTATCTATGCCTTGTCTAGTGGTGTCTGCCAATTGTACCTAGAGGAGCACTAGTTCTGTGTACCAAACTAATGTTTCCCCTTTGAACAGCTGATAAAAACAACTCTACTGGGCTTTAATAAAATGTCAAAACATAAGTGGAGCACTTTTGTCTGATTGCTGTCTGCTTTCAGCCTCATTTCTACTTGTGCAAGATGGTTGCAAAATGCCTGCAAAATTGAATTGAGGTTTTCTTAATCACCACTCTTCATGCCGTAAATGATACATTCAACTGTGGGTATTCAAAACATTTTCACATTAAAAAGCTTTTAAGTTTGGTTGCTTTTCTTCATCTATGTATTTCATACTACACCAATAACACCTTGAAATACTGTCCAGAAAGGTTGATTCCATGTTCTTCTTTGCTCTTCCCAGCTGCTGAGGTATCTGCAATGCACAAGGCCACAAATTAGGAGAAATAGGCTCTGGGACAGTCTGAGGCAGATGGCAGGTAGTTTCTAAATGTTTCCATTACCTTATTCTCCACACTGTTCCCCCCAATCATCCTAAGTGGAGCAGTACTTTTCTTTAGCTTTTCTATCTGAATATGCAGCTAGCAGATTTACAAAACCTCAGCATCTTCTCCTCCTGCTGGTCTACATCAGTACTGTCTGTGTCAAAAAGGGTAGTATCAGCAAAGCTCCCGTTTCATCAAAAGACTGATTTCCACCCCTGGAAAATTTTGAGAAATTATATGAATCTGACTGAGTACCTTGTGATTTCATAACATTCATTGTTATTGCCATGTTCACTGGTAATTTGTTTATTTTCTGCTGTCTGTACTGTCTCCTCACTAACCCTTTGGTCCAGGTTTCATTGGTTGGTCCAGGTTTCGTTGGTTGGTTTGGTTTGGGGTTTTTTTAAATCATTACAGTTTCTTTCCTTATCATCATAAATACTCAATATTATGATGAGAATTCAGGAAGCTTACTTCAAAAATCTTTTGATATGTAAAGTGTTTTTATTTCTGCTGAAGGGAAAAGGATATCTTTAAAATGTACAATTATATTCAAATAATTTCTATTAAATTATCCAAATATTTGGATAATTTAAAATGCATATCTAGAGTAATATATATTATCATAATATTTAAATTATTTTTTCTTTTAAACCAAATCAGGAATATTTTCCCAAATTTTTGATCTGAAGACATGCATCTTCAACTTCTGATGTATTTGTAAATCACTGAGGGACTGATTGAAACTAAGATAACATGTTTTTAAAAGCATCTGTTGTTACTCTTGTTTATCCTCTTTCTTTGAACAAGGAAATAAGTCAGTTATCAAGGTTAATAAAATTTCTCACTTAGAGATGTGCTAGACAGATTACTGATACCAGATTTCAGCAAAATATGAAAAATCCAGCAAACAGACACTATGTTCAGTACAGAGGCAGTTGGGTGACATTCTATGGCCTATTTAACATGAGAAGATACTGTAATAATCCCTTCTCATCGCCAAATATGGATAAGGAGAGTGCTTTCTGAAGGAACAAAAAGAAAAAATATAGAATCTAACCACACTTACTAAATGTTTTCTACAGAATATGTTTGGGTCAACCTTTCCTCTTCCACTCTCTTGCTACTTCTTCTGTAGTTGCAGTCTGAAATGATTAAACCAGACCCCTAGTCTCTGATTTACTTGCTGTTCCAAATATATCATGATATAGTAACGCACTCCTCTTGTAAGACACTAGTGGAGTATACAGCAGGCCTGAAAGAGCCTCTGCTATCATGAAGTTTTAATTATGTTGAAAATAAAGACCACTGAGACCTACTGCAGATATCTTAATGGCTCAAACTAGCAAACATGTTCTGATCAACAGACAAATATGGATACAGTGGGAGGAATATGTAGCTGTTTAATGACAGACAACCTTGTGTGAGATGGAAAAGTTAAGATTCTAAAAATCTAGGGCATAACTGCATTTCTAATTCACACAGCTGATTTAGGAGCCTACTGGGCGAACCTTGACCTTTCAGATCTTCAGAATATTGAATGAAATTTAATGGAGAGCTTGATATTTTCTCTTGGAGAACATTTCAGTTATTAAGAGGTATCCAATAACAAAATATATTCAAAGATCTAATTCTATGTTAAACAGACCATACTCATATGCCAATGAAATGAGATGCATTCTGAAAAACAACTTGAAACTGGAATATTCTTGTATTATTACTACTATTATTAAAGAATCAACTAGGTTGGAAAAGAGCTTTGAGATCATCAAGTCCAACCTATGATCTAATACCAGCTTTTCAACTACACCATGGCACTAAGTGCCACATCCAGTCCTTTCTTTAACACCTCCAGGGAGAATGACTCTATCACTTTCCTGGCAGCCCATTCTGTGAAGAACTTCTTCATAATGTCCAAAATTATATACACTGATTAAATAAGAGTATTCACACAAACAAAAATATCTTAGCCTCATTATTAACTTATGTTTTCTGGCTTGTTTTTAGTATGAATGTTTTCACTTCCAGATTTTGGAAACAGGGCCTGCATGGAAAGACCTGTAGAAACTGCACAGTACAGAGTAAAAGAATAATGGGTTTAACTGAAAAAAAATCAGTCTACAAAAAAATTATATGCATATTAAACTGTACCTTCTGGGGATCATCAGAGGATTGACCAACTTAAAGCACTAAAGTGAATCCTCTGAAAAGTGGGACAACAATAATAGTACTTTTTTTAAACTTGTATTTTAAAGAATGATTCATGCAGTTTGTTTAGACACAAAGATGTTTTTGCTGTCTCCCTGAAAGATCTATTTGTCAGATTAATATTCTAGTGCTGGAGTACTTCAGTATAGTACAAACATTTTATTTTCTATACGTTTAGAAAAGAAACTGTACAATTAGTCACAGATTCCTTGCATATGCCCCACTCTCTGCCTCCTTTTGCAAAATGTATTTAATTATTGTCAAGCACATTCATGGTAGGTTTTTTTCAGGCATTCAAATAATATTTTTGAAGTGATTAGTCTTCTTCTGATGAAAGGTCATGGCCAAGGAGTTCTCATTATATGAAAGAAACTAACAGAATGTGAAATGAACAAGACAGATGAAATATTCTGTGTCATATACCAAAATTTAACTATATGAAAATGAGTAAGTAGGATGGTTGGGTAGACACATGATTAAAAAATGTATTCCAAGCAACCAGAAAAATGGGTAAGAATGCAGACTGTCAACGCTTTGTTCGCCATAGATTTTTTAGTTTCCCTCAGTAAAACATTTAGCTGAGACTCAACTGTAGCTACTTCAGCAGTCTAAAAGACATTTATCTGACATTAATCATCTTGGTTCAATCAAGGGCCACCAACACCAAAAAACTATTCATTCTGTCATAAGATTTATGAACAAAATAACAGGATGGATCAGAGCTGGTTCTGCCTCTTCTTTTTGATTGACTCTGGAGAAAGGCTAGGGAAATGGCTTAAATTAGACAGTTAAATGTTTTGATGTCTACAAATTGTCCAGATCCAACAGTAGTTACAGTTTTGTGCTTCGGCCATTTTCAGAAAAGGAAATTGTGAGGCCTTCCAGGACAGAAGCCAAAAGAGCAAATAAAAGAAAGTCACCTGAGCCACACAGATAAACACTACAGACTAACAGTATAAACACTGGATGCTAACAGTAACTACGAACACTGTACATCAACAGAAAGTCAGAGAGGTGAATGACTGCATAAACAATCAGGTAAGGTACTGATTAAAAGGGAGGAACTTCAGGCCCAGTTCTTGTTTCAAGGCATAGGAAGGAATTGAATGTTTGTGTCTCCAAGAACCCTTAAGAGGTGGGACACCACTACAGCTTTCTCGCAACAGCCTGTAATTTTAGATGCTGCGTATTCTGTGGCTCACTAGCATAAGCAACTGTAAGCTTTTAAAAAGAAAAAAACACAAATACATCTCATGTATTTCACTTACACTTAGTTTGAGATATGCAAGCCCACTGCTTCCAATTTAGCAGTTACCACGCAAAAAGTGTGGACCCTGATCCTTTGAAACCATCAGATAAATTCGAAGGTGAAGATCTTTGTCCTCAAGTCACCAAAAAACAGTAAAAACCCGACAAATTATACAAACTGAAGGAAAGCTACCACATATTGTTATATGACATGCTAACATTTGTTTCCGTCTCTAAGAATGAACTAATGAAAAAGTCACCTTCAGACAGAACAGGACTAAGGCATTATCACAGTCCTGAACTTATCAGAAAGATTAAAACTGAATCTCAAACTAAGCATAAAAAATAGTATTAACCACTTTTGTAATATAACATGATATTTCTTTATGTTGTGACCACACCAAGTGGCTTATCTAAATTCAGAACTGTACCTGTAGTGATTGTAACCAGAAGACCACTGTAAATTGAGGAGTTAGTGATCCACACAACAGTTAAGCTGAGCAGGTGATGCCTGTGTTGCTCTATGCTACACTTATGTCACTGTGCCATCACACCTGTGCTGTGCTGTGCTGTGCTGGCTTCAGGACATTCATATCCCCTGGCTGCAGGAGAACCTCGGCAGTGCTGTGTGTATCCTCTGGCTGCAGGAGAACCATGACCCACTCAGGGTAACACAGGAGCCTGTGGGCAGCTACTCAGTATGGGGATTGTATTTAGGCAAAAAGGCAGAAAGAAGTTCTCATGTGAACATCACTTTTTTTTTTTTTTTTTGACAGTGGAATTATTAATAGAAATGTTTTATTTTAAGAAAATCCTGTAAGATCTCAAAAGACCTTCTCCATTACAGTCTTAGCTCCAATAAATGGCATTTTTAAGTGATGCTCTACAGTAAGTGCCCTCCTTATTACGATGATAATGAACCAGCACTTGCAGCTGCAACACAGTAACCAAGATACCTTATGATCCAGCTGAAATGACAGTCTTCAGAAATAAAAATGCTTCTACTAATATTTTGGGTGTTAATAACACTTTATCCAGACCACATCATTGTTAACTTACCAATTTTTTTTGGAAACACATTTAATATATATTTTAAAATGAAGGGTGAAAGTGGAATTTTTTGACTAAGCTTCAGGTGGCATCCATACTTCTAACATTCATGAAAAAAATTGCTTACGACTGAACTAACTGCCCAGCTTTTTAAAATACACCATCCCTAATATTTCTTTGTTTCTGGTACTGTTTTTAAGAGCTTCACACCTAATATACGAAAATCTTTAATAATGTCACCATTTCTTACTCACATGACCACAAACTGCAACCTTCATCTCCTTTTTACCTACACTTAACAGAAGCATCTAACTATAAGAATGACTGACTCTCATCCAAGTCACTGCAAGTTTGTTACGGAAGCTCATTTAAAGTGATGATGTCCAGATCAGGCTGAAAAGATCTCAGTACAATCTACTCCCCTGTAATTCCAAACATAGCTATTCAATTCAATAGTAAAATATATGCATCATTCTCACACACTAAGTGGCTTTTCTGAAGGAGTTCACAAATCCTGGCAGCTGATAAGACTTGCATATTTAGGAGGAGCAACAGTGTTAGAGAATTAAGAAGGTTTAAATGTAAAAGTCCTAAAGTTAAATTTAGTTCTTACATCTCTATAAATTCTGATGAAGCCACAGACTACAGGGAAATACTACAGATGTCGAGTAAACAAAGATCAGGCACTAAGACATAAAACTCTCATAATAATTCCAGCAACTTCTATCTCCTCTAAAATATGCAATTACTTAGGTGTTGTGAGAAGTCTTGGGTACTTTTTTGTTCCCAAAGCTGACACTACCACTGATAGTTTTAAATCTTTTTATTTTTACTTGCTGTATAAACAGGTATAGCTAGTAATTATTTTTCTTTATCCTGGATGCTTGAAGATGTATGCTCCTGTCTTAAGGGAAGCATACTGTCTATGAAAAGTCTCTCTCCTCATCTGCATGGTAATTAAGCAGTACTCAAGGTGCTATCAGACAGTATACAAGAACAAGGCTACAAGGCAACTAGGGAACAACTGCAAGAGACTGGACTGCTGGACTGGAAAGTTAATGCAAAGCTTTTCATGAAAACTTTTCCATCCAGTTCAAATTGCTTTTACAGGCTGTGATTTTGAATTCGTAGTTCCTTTTCATAAAAAGGATTTTTTATAAAAGATGGACAGTCAAAATACAGAAGTATCAACCAATGAAGGAAGAAAACCTTGCAGAATATAAAAACCACTAAAACGCCTTGAGTGCTCACTGTCAGACAAACCGCAGTTCCAGTGAACAGATCTCTGTTAATTTTCTAAATGACACATTCAAGAAACAAAAGCCAAATAAAAGGAATCATCAGTTCAGCATTTAAGAAGAACACATTTGATAGTATATTTTTAAATGGAATCTCCTCCTCCAATAAAAGTGCCATGTTGCAATCTAGTTAAGTCTATTCACAGTTCTCCACATTGATCATCTCATTCTTCTCCTGCAAAAAATCTCCAAAGGACACATAATGACAGTGTAATCAACATTTAAATGAATTCACCAGACATTGTCCAATGTTGTAAAGACCAGGAAAGATGTAACAATAAGCAGCACAGAAATTGTCTTCACTATCCTGTATGGATGAGTTTCCTAAAAGTGACTATCTCAAAGTTGTAAATGAAATTAATTAATAGAGAGATAATGGAGATAAATAGCACTTACAGGCTTATCCAGACTGATGCTGAGTCTCCTCATCTTCCATATCATTCATTGTAAGGTAAAGGCACTTAGCAGGATTGGTATGTAAGATGATTACTCACTTATATATTTCATCCACATCCTGGTGTTTATTCATCTCATCACATAAGAGAATCTAGAATACACCTACTTTTCATTTTGAATATGAGATGTTTGGGGTTTTTTTTGAAAATTCATTTGTTCAAAACAATAAAGTTACAGATTTTGTAGCCATATTTTAAGATGAAAAATTAATATACATCCAAACTACTGATATAATTCATCCACCAAGATCCCTGTAACTAAACTCTCACCATGCAAATGAAAATCCTAAAAAAGAGGATTACATTTTGCATTCAAACCTTGAAAGCCCAGAGGATCTATCTGATTGCACCAGAGAAACAGATGCTAATTTAGCATTTGGGATCTTTAGTCTTTATCATCCCTCAGTGAAATACACAGAGCTCCTAGTTCCATTTAGAGAGCTGCTAACTGTATTGCCTCAGAGGAGGAGGTTCTGGAAAGTCAAGTTTCAAGCTCTGTAAGACTCATAAATCAGTATCAACTCCTTATACTACACCCTGACATAAATGGGAAAAGCCCCTACACTGTCATTCCCCTTTCTTTCATTAGAAGCCTGTATAAAGAAAATACTCCACTTTAGCAATATGCATGGCATGCTGTGACTGCCATTCTTCATACTAACATTATTCCCCTCTGGTCCTCTCAGAATTTATTTTCTTATCTGTAGTCGTACAGCTGAATTGCAAATTTTCTGAAAGGAAGTATCTGTATTTACCACTTGTTCAGTACCTAAAATGAAATCAAGTTCTTATTCCATGACTGTTCCAACATATTTGCACAAGGCAGACTTTTAAATCTTTACATTGTGATATATTTGTCACTTAATAGCATGCAAAATAGATGAACAATTTTTTGTTTCATTATAAAGAGGACTAAAGTTTAGGTTTATGTGATGACACAACACTGTTGTGTGCACAGCACTGAAAGGCAGCAGACATTTCTAGTGTTGAGAACAGAAAATGTTTCTCTCGTGTAATATTCATTAGGGACACAAGAGTCAGTTATCACATCCCGTGCAAAATATCCACAGACTATTCAGAAAGGAATCTTGTCCTAGGCAATGGCAATTCACAGTTTAAACTTTGGAAGCCTAATCTTCTTGAGCCTTCAACAATTTTACATGAATGCATAAAATTTAGCAAGAGCAAGTGCTGGATTCTCCACCTGGGATTGGAAAATCCTGGCTATACATAGAAGTTGGGGAATGAGAGGCCAGAGAGCAGCCTTACAGAAAGGGTCCTGGAAGTCCTGGTCAATGGCAAACTGAATATGGGTCAGCAGGGCTCTGGCAGCCAGGAGGGCCACCCGTGTCCTGGTGTGCATCAGGCACAGCATGGCCAGCTGGGCAAGGGAGGGATTGTCCTGCTCTGCTCTGCACTGGGGCGGCCTCACCTTGAGTGCTGGGGGCAGTTTTAGATGTCTCAAAGGATATAAAGTTCTTACAGAGCACCCAAAGGAGGTCTAGAAGACGCTGAATGATCTGGAGGGGAAGCCATATGAGGATCGGCTGAGGTCACTTGGTTTGTTGGGCCTGGAGAAGAGGAGACTGAGGGAAGACCTCATTGCAGTTACTACGACTTCCCCAGAAGGGTAAGTGGAGGGGCAGGTGCTGACCACTGCTCTCTGTTGACCAGTGATAGGACAGGAGGACATGGAATAACGTTGCATCTGAGGAAATTCAGGTTGGACACTAGGAAAAGGTTCTCCAATGAGAAGTGGTCAATCACTGCAAGAGTCTCCCCGGGTAAGTGGTTGTGGCACCAAGCCTATCAGAGTTCAAGAAGTGTCTGGCAAATACTCATGGACATAAGGATCACTGAGTCCAACTCTCTGATCCTTCTCTGGTCCCTTCCAACTTGATACACTCTATGATGCTATGATTCTGTAATTCCATTTTGACAGATTTTTTTTTTTCCCTTTACGCTGATCATGATTTTTCTCCAGAAGACGAAAAGCCAGTATCTGTAATGAATTATGCTATTAAAATAGGAGAGCTATTGGAGAATGAATACATGTAGTACATGCTTAAAAACCATACAGAAAACATCGTAAATAACAAGACGTATATTATCTTTGTGTAATCTATTGGTTTTATTAAATTCTGCTTAGACACTGAGAAAGAAGAGGCTATACTAACCAAAGAGGATTAACACCATAAGAAAGAACAAAAAGGATTAATTTAAAAATGCTCAGAAAAAAAATGTTTTGTTTCAGAAGATGATATTACTCTATAGTTTGGCAAGCTGGTAGCTTGAATCACTGAAAAATAAGTAATTGCCTCCTTGGCTTCGAGTGCTACATCTGTTTAATTGACTATCCTCTGTCCTTTGTCATTTCAAAAATTCTAAACACACAATTAAATCGTTTCTAGCAGACAGCCAAGCTTATCTATTCCTCGGAAGATATCAGGTAGCTTTATGCAGTTTTACATCTTATGCAGACAAAAAAAATAGCAACATGTTTGGTAAGACAGCTGTGCAGCAAATAATAGGTACTTTCCATCAGTGAATAGACAGCCTCATAGTTAAGGAAAATTCTGTTGCACATCAATCAGTTCAGGTGGGATCAGATACCCCTTTTCCTTGCTTCATTACTGTCTCCCATGTGCTGAGGTACTTCTGCCTAAAATGTTCTTAGAAAGAATGACTGAACCATACAGCTTGCATGAAGTGCACACACTACAGCAGTGACTGGTGACGTTATAAATATAGGCTATGCAAGAGCATCAGTGCTGGCTTATACATGCTGGGTTCTTGTAACATTTATGCCTAATATTGATTTAATGCACAATATTTGTGATTCTCATATAGTACAGTGATGGATGCATAAATAAGCTCAGATCAGCAACTAAAAATACTTTTGACAATAACTGTCCCCTTAATTGAGATTGGCCTCATTAACATTGATATTAATTTCTTATCAAGAATAGTTTACATGCATCAACTTTATCGTGATATTTATTTTCTCTATTTCACTGTTTGTCCTAGTTGATCTGTTTCTGCTAACTAGACATGATAAAAAAGTCCTTGGTCCTATGCAGAGCTTTTCTCAACACTCACAAAATGTTTTACAAAGAAGGTTTAGCACTGTGATCTCTATTGCTACCAACAGAGAAACTTACAGGTAAGTCAAGTGCCTTTTAAACTGTGCTCTACACACAGCTGAGAGAGCTAAGCTAACAGGACTAAAGTCTCAGTCCTGTGCATTGTTAAGACAGCTAGGTTCTCTCCCCTAGAGACAGAAAAAGCCAAAATCAGGTGGCTAATTACAAGTAACTGCAGACAACCAATAATCCTTGAATAATCCAGTTTCAAGCACCCTGAATTATTAGATTCATAGATTCCTTGTAAGCCTCTGGAGTAATTAAAGCCTGACTGAGAAGCTAAGCGATCTTCAGCTGAAATCCTATGAACAGATTAGCTTGAGAACATAATGTATGATGACTATTAATGTATTATTTTGCTGTTTGAGCAGCAAGTGTCATTCAGCAAAACCTTACCCAAATTGTACATGTAATAGATTCATGTCATCTTTACAAAGCTAAAGCTAATGTTAGAAGAAAGCACCAAAAAATGTGATTTAATCTCTTACTACACAATGACAACATGAGATGCAGTAATTGACAGAACACAGCCAGATAATTCAAGGCTCCAAGGGATGAAGATCTGTGAGTCTTTCCATAAATTAGGAAATTGAGCAATTTCTGATGAGGGCAGTCTAGTAACAGGAATATGAACTTGTTATTTTTCCATCATTTTTAAACAAAGATTCTCCATAATTTGGAAATAAATTTCAAGATAAGGACTTCTAGAATTATTAAACTACTGTTAATTTTGTATGTTTTAAGACAAAATACCCTTGGAAACGTACTACAGTGTCGAGAGGAAGTTAAAAACCCTTGAAATTACCTGGAATCTCTCCATTGACAATGCAAGGAGCAGAAACCATTTATTAGACTCATATTTAAACAGTATGTGTTGAGCAACAAAATATCTATATCATAACCATTGGACTCTGTTCTAAAGAAATGTTCACTAACTCATCCCTGTGTCTAAGCTCATTAAAACCCTCATAACTTAATTAGAAAATAAGAGATTGTTTATTCTAATTCAAATCGGACTCAACCTAAAAATTTATTTTTAACAGTCACAGTCACTGGGTTTCTGTCAGTCACAAAGACTAGAGCCTCCTTCTGAGCCAATAACTACAATTAAGCTCAAGTGTGAATTTGATGCCATTTGACAAGAATAACATCCATCTTTGCCCAAATTCTTAGCCTTTTTTGTTCTACTTTCTGCATTCATTTTATGCAATTCTTAGTGCACATTTTCTAAGGAAGTAAAATTCCTGGCATGTCCATTCAAAAAACCCTCACCATTTTTAGCAAGACTGTGAGGCTAGAGCCACTTTGGGCCAGAGCATAAACAGACCAGTGCTTAGGTTTGTCACAGCCCTTCCTCTTGAGGAATATTTTTCTCTGAGCATCTGTTACAGAGCTTTCACAATGCAGAACCCAGGACCTGAGACATGAATGAGTAGCAGCATCTGCTTATATTACTAACAGCAGCATACACAACAAATGCCTTAGGGAATGTGCATTGCTCTCCTAATCTTATCTTCCTGCCTGCCCAGATCTGCAACTTAGCACTCCATGGAGCCACATCTTTCATATTCCTTCCTCCTCTCCCAGGAGAATCTGATGCCAAATGAGGCCAACATGGTCCATCTGCCCAAGAAGGAGCAAAGAAAAATTAAAAATGCTAAGCTTCACAAAAGTGCAGCAGAAAACCATTGCAGCTATGCCTTCTGTTTTGAGCACTTGTTCCACATCTGTGTTATCATGCCTCTTCAATGAAAGAAAGCAGTGATACATTTTCACATACTGGCCTCACATCTGACTCATTTCTCTGTTCTAGTCACAAATTCTCTCCTATCCTCTCATGACTCCTCTTTGCTATTCTAAACATCTCCAAACCTTTTGTTCCTTTCCCATTTGGAGGTCCTGATGGTACTTCCTAAATCTTGGTATCATTAAGACTAGTCAGGTTCACTTTCATGTTAAAAAACTTTCTTTAAGGAACTTGTGTCCTTTTCTAGACAGCAAAAGGTTAGGGGGAATCTCATTTCTAAACATAAAATGCAAACACTATGTAGTTCAAATTTAAAAATTAAAAAAAAAGTTCCAATTACCATAAATGTTCAAAGAATTCTTCATGCCTGTGCAAGAAACTATCACTTCTGGTCTAATCGCCATGGGTCTGAAAATGTGCAGGTGGTGAAATATTTCTAAATTTCCATTAGAAGCTTAGATTACAATGGCAGTTTAATGAAAGACTAGAATTAACCTCACTGAAATGCAAAATTATACTAGAAGACTCTTTATATTACACTAACAATGAGGTGAGATTATATAAGCTTTCGAGACAGGATGCTGTTGGGTCCAATTTTTCAGCTGTGCCTTGCAAAAATGAGAAAAAAACCCTATTATATCTCTGGTGCACTGCTAAGAAGCACAGCATATATATAGTTAAAGTGAACAGGAACAATAGGTCAGCATGATGGACCTTGTCAGGAAAGAAAAGCTAGGAAATGTGGAGGTCTACAAAAGTAAAATATATATATGTCAGCCCTGAAATGATCTTTGGAATCATGCATTATATTAAAAAAAAAAAAAAAACCACATAGAAAAGAGAGGAAAAATAACAGAGAGCAACATAAAAGTGATAGAATTTGCAACCACAGTAATTTGAATCAAACTCTGGAAAACTTCAAAAGGTTTCAAGAACTTTATAAAACTTCTACAGAAATTCAAAAATAATCTGACATCTGTTCTTTCTTCTGACACTGTTACACTTTCAGATGTGCATCCCATATATTCAGTTAACACCAAGAGTGAGAGAAAATTTAATCCAACTGACCTCTATCACCTCAAAAGATTTCTCACTACATCATCCTATTATCTCCTAATAATCCTATAAAGCATCCCTCTTATTTGGAACATAAGAAGAAAGTTACCAGACTGGCGATTCATCTAGTGTAGCACCACGCTGCTGACAATGGCCAGGTTCACCTTCTGTAAGAGGAAATTCTGCTCCTAACAGATACAGAACTCACTGTCGGTGTGGAGGCCCCTCCTTAGCTATCCTAAGCTAGATAGTATGGCTTACCTTGTAAATTGTGAGGATTTAGAAGAACACTTCGATTTTTACTAGAATTAACAATATTTACATTTTCCATATAAAGAACAAACCTGGTTTCAATTTAATCTACCTTTCTATATTCGTGATTCCTTCTTGAACCAAGTTGAATGGTTCATCATGTGCTATCTAAAAAGAAGATAATTTTATCAATTTTGGTGGGTTTTTTAATTGTTGGTAAAAATTCATTCATTTTTTAATTATTAGCAAGGAAAGAGGAAGCTATAATAGATCCTCTATTAAAAAAAAAAAAGTTCTTATCTTTATACTAGTGCTGTGCTTTCCAGCATCTAAACTCTCATGGCATGGTTGGCCCACCTTTGGTCAATATGCTGCCCCTCTTTTCTCTGTAATAATGACAAGCCCAGATCCACTAAAGTGTGCATGCAACTATTGTTCTTTTTGGATGCTAAATTCTCATTTATCTAATATTAAACAGGAACTAAAACATTCAAAGATTTCATTCTTTGAATTTTAAAAGTTCAAGAAAAATAATAATTAATTTTATTTGTAATTCATCCCACTGAAAGTAATTTGAGACAGATATCTGAGTTACAAACTGTAAAACCAAAGAAATAAAAAGATCTCAACTACTAATAACAATGAACAGCCTAGAGAAATTAATGATTTTTTTTAATGACAAATAGAGGGAGTTTGACTATGATTTAATCCCTCTGTCATACTTTTCTTTCATGTTTAATAGATTAGGACCATTTGTTGTTTTTTAATTACAACTCCAAAGATGTATTAGGATATGACAAGACCCAAGAAGCCATACTTTTAAATAAAACTTATTCATCTTGTAAATATTCCTTTAGAATTTCTGGCTTTTATCATCAGTTTAATGAAGTCTAATGGATCTGTTATTATCCTTTCCCTTCAATGGGGTGTTAAGAATAAAATATAATTAAGTGTGTTTGAAATAAAGGAACAAAAGCTGAAGATATGGGAGAAAAAGAGATAGATACAGCAATACTACATGAATGAGAGGTCAGGCAAACTGCAAATAACTTTTCTGTAGACACTCTAAACATAGTCATTCTATGATTCCAAAGCTTATTCACAAGCTTTCTGCAACCTTCTAAACTGGTTAAATGCCCAATTGAGCTATGAACAAAATGAAACAACCTGGGTGAACCTGTTAAATTCATTTTTAAGAGAAAACCAAGCCATATTTTACTGTAAATTAGTTGGTTGTATGAAGCAATAATTGTGAAGATGATGTTCATTTTTAGCACATTGTGACTGTGTTTTATTTAAATTAAGGTGACCCTACATGCAAAATTATGTCTGATTAGTGCCCAGTAAGAAGAAGAGAAAAATTTATGTTAAATATCTTCTTTCATGAGGCTTCTTGTCTGGGTTTTGTTATTTTTTTATAACTTTGCTATATTAGTTATGCATTGGGTAGAGGAAAAATTCTTAATTTGAAGAAAAATTATGAACAAGATAAGGACACATATGCAAAATGTGTCAGTATTGTTCTTGGAAATTATCCTACATTGAGAAGTTTCTACATTGAACATTTCAAGGCATTATACGAAAATGTTTTCCTTTTTTCCTAAAAAATCCAATTTGGATTTTTATGACAAATGCGAAAAAATTCTTGGAACTCTACCACAAATACATAAACAAAATTTTTGATTTTATTTTTCTCATTTTTGAGTAAGGAAAAAGCATTTCAGTTACTTCATAGATAGCATGATATTTCCCTTTCTTATCTAACACTAGAAAACACACCGTATATCTTGTGTTACACGTTTCTCATTAATAAAAGCAATAATCGGTTTTATCACAAACCTATGACTTCCCATCAAAGTAGTACAGCTTACAAAAAACCCCATGAAAATTCATACTATGCTGTCTTTGTTTCTCAATTTAAGTGTGATATTTAGCAATTTTATAACTTAGCATCCTACAATAAAATGACTTAGCATAGTTTCAGCACAGACAAAAATGGGTATCGGTTTATAAAACAGAGGCAGCGTTTCTATCTGAAGCAACAAGGAGGACAAGATTAAGTAATTTTACTTTGAAAGATCACAATGAACCTGATCAGGAGCTGCATAGGAAAGTTACTGGTGTTCTCCTTGGACACTTTTAACTGCACTGCTTGTTAAAGAGAAGAAAATATCTGGAGGTAGATCAGAAGGTAGATTGTTCTTTGCTGTGATGTTATTTCAGCTCATCAATGAGATCAATGAAATGCACAAGAGAGAAATTTATTTAGTCTTTTGCATTCCAAAAAAGCAAAAGCTACCCAATTCCCCACACTGATTTCTCCCTACCACCCCTTGAAATTCTTTCTATTTTTTCATAATGCATGTTGCTCCTTTAGTGATTAACTCCTTTGGTTTCTCATTTCCACTATAGAGGATCTACACTTTTCCTTGAAGCCTAAGGGAATTCTACCAATGGAGTACAACTGAAGGTGCTGAGCAAAATGAGCAGTGAGCTGAATCTCTGCATACAATTAAGTTGCCTATTTTTTTTCTACAAAGTAGGAATTGGAAATAATATAATGCCATTTAGATTTCTACTTCATGCTACATAAGCAGGTTTTTTTTGTCAGAAACAGAGTATCAGTGTAATTAATGTAATTTTTTCAGGAAAATATTGTTAAATTTTTTTTACTCATTTTCCTTTCTAATACATGGATAACTAAATGCAATCCAGTTTTTTCATTGTTATATATACCTATATATATTTTTATATACATTGTTATATATACCTATTTGCCATATATACCTATACCTAAGCTCAATATAGTACCAAAATAACTTTTCAGCTCCTTTTGTCTATTTCCCACTTTGATGGATAAGTGGCCTAGAGCAGAGCACCAAGGTGGACAATGATTCCCTCACAACTTCTTGGTTTGTATGAGTTAAATACATGGCACCACAGCAAGACTCTCGGGCTGTCCTATGCAAGGATGATCAAACATTTGGTAAAGAAAAAAAAGTTAGGCAACTCCTCCTTCCCTCTCTCTCACGCAACAGCAGAGCCACATGGCTGCTCAAGCTTGTTATACACAATCCTGTTGTTGTTACAGGAAGAACTATTCCATAAGAAGATTAGATATTAGCTTAAGCTGCCTTGATACAACTGAATAAGCATGAGCCTGCAGATATACAAATGCTAAATATACTGGCATTATAATTTCTTAAGCATTTAGAAACCTCCGAGCTTTTCTAGATGGTAAAGCATCCTACTACACGTAAGTCTATTTCACAGACATACCAAATCTGTTTATTTTGAACAGAAACAGCATTGTTCAAGCTAAGTTATAGTGTAATAAACAGATTAGGGCATTAGGCAACAAAATTATTAAAAGAGTAAGATCCTCAAAATGAAGTAAAGAAATTAATGTGAAATCTTCTGTCAAACAAAAAATGAAAGGAAATTCAAAATAAAATGCAGGAAAATTCAAATTAAATCTAGCCCAAAATACCTTTTGGCATCATACATCAGTAATTCAGGTGCCAGTTCAGAAAGTAAATAACACTTCATGTTGAATGAAATTACCATCTCTTTTGAACCAGTGTGGATTTTCAAATTAAAGTAATCTGTAGTCATGTATTTAGGGCATATTGTTGAAGTATTGTTCATTATAGAAAAGTAGAGACAGGAACTTTTAAGATTGCAACTTGTTCCTGGAAATCTGAATGCATTTCATTTTTTTTCAATTGTTCTCAATACCTTATGGGAGAATTGGCTCATTGAAAAAAATGCAAATGGGCAATATTGGGCAATAAAATAACATTTTCTTTCACTGGCAAAGGTAAAATTCACAGGGAAAAGGTTCCTCCACTACCCTTCTTTATCAGAATTTAACTAATAGAAGGTTAGGTCCTATGCTGGATCTTGACACAGAACTGTCTTACATAATTTTTATCATTTGAATCAATTCCATATCTTTTGAGATGAATTTCATCAATTTCTATTTTAAAGGAAAATATTACATCAAGAGTCAAAAAAGTCAGTGATCCCTTCTGAGGAGAAGTTTTCTTTACTATAATATGAAGGTGACTATAGCTGTGTTTCTAGCAGTGTGTATCAGTATTTTCATACCTGAAGTACAAAGACTGAAGACTAAGAACTTGAAGGGGTTCAGTTTTTCACAAGAAAAGGTTTTGCAAATACTACCAGAACCTGCAGAAGCAAAGCTGGGGGTGGGAATGTGGATTGCTTTAAAAAACTTATGAAAATCAAGCTATTTATAGTCTCTTCCAATCAAAGGAACTTTATAGCTGCCCTGATTAATGTTAGAAAACTGTGCCAAAAAAACCCAAACCAGTAAATTTTCTTACATCTAAACATCATTGACTTAAGTTTCTATCAGTCTCTAAACTTCACCAATATTAAAAATCAAGTTAAATGTTGAGAAACCATAAAATATTCAGGTTACAAGATAACCTGATAAGAGCAAGAAGCTCAGGCATCCTGTTTAAGGTCTTTCAAGAGTACAACTTACTGTCAGCTATATGTCTCAAGAATAGATGTACCTCCACCTGTAGCCAAGAAAAGACTAAAGAAAGAGCTTTGTCTCGGTGGTAGAAGTATCAGGCCTTGAGAAACTGAACAAAACAAACTGGTGAATATTCATGGGAAACAAGAATAGATCATTTTCTCCTAATTACACTATTATGCAAATGTTTGGAAATATGTGTTCAAATAATGTTCTAATTCTAAACAACCTCTTTGTAATATTTAGCCTGTGTTGTCACATAAATGGGGGAATATCATAGTGTGCTGTTTAGATAGCATGGAAGTCAGCTCTAAAGGCAGTAACTTTTCACATGTATTTGGATTCTCGGACTTGCCTGCTATCTGTGGACACAGATGCTCAGGGTAAATAAATCACACCAACAGACTCCAGACTGCAGTATATGGTCAGGCTTGAATGTTCTCCAGCCACTGTCAGAGACAAAATACTAGACTATTTGAAACCTTGGCCTCTCTCAGAGAAATTTCTTATACTGTTACCCCTGAGTTCAATTTTGAAGTATTATCTTCAAATGAGAACATTATCTTCTAGGTTTGACTACTCTATAGCATTCTATACCACTGAAGTATTTCCAACACCTTCAAAGGATTAGAAAGAATTGATTGTTGATGTTTCAGACATTTGAGACAAACCTGGGGAATTCAGAGATAACTACAGCAGGATTTTTCTGATCTTTCATTAAAAAAAAAAATTTTAATGAGTTGTTTTCTGGAAGACTTCTATGTGGAACTTTCACTGAACTACTTCTGTGCCAATAAGTCAGGGAGCACGCCTGCTATTCAAGATTTGCTGTCCCCAGCCCTTCTAATCAACAGAGCATCAACAAACATATATACCATTCAATTTTCCATCTTTACCTATCTTATATACAAGACTGAATACCCAGAATGAAATAATCAAATATCTCTATAGTAAGTTATACTAATTCTTCCTCATCTTCTCATGCTAGCCGTGTGGTTTCACTGCATTTATTCTTTTCTTTCTCTCATTGTTTTGTGACAAACTTTCTGTGGAAAACTTCTGTATACTGTTGACAGTACTAGTTGGTGGGAAACAGACTGCAACAACTATCCCCTCACTAGTTCTGTTTTCAAAAATGGAGTTTAAGAGAAAATTCTTGAGATTCACTCTGCTACTGTGACTACTCTTTTTTCTCTTGCTTGTTTTAAAACATGTGCCATGTTTTAAAAACACCTTTGGTTTTGTAAATCAGGAGGGATCTACTTGAAGTCAGTGTTACTCATCTGAAAAGAACAAGCTTGCATTGGCTTTACTGGTTTACATTTCAACTACCTTGAGACACTATAAAGGGAAGAATTATGTAGCACTTAATGCTATAGAATACATGTTGTATCCTTGTGAGTATTTTGTGTCAAATCCTTTACAGAGAAAGCTAACATAAGACTAACATAAGTAAGTGAAGAGAACTGATACAAGAAACTGAGAAATTAAGGCAAGAGAGAAAAACTAGCTTGAAAGAAGCTATTTCAGTGTGCAAGTGTGGAACAATTTTGGAATATACCCTGTTCCTTTCAGACTGCTGAATGCTTTCCTTGATCATGACAACAATAAGAAGCACTGGGTTTTGCTAATAACTAAAGATAACATGGGGCAAAATTTCATGTTTAAGAGTACTCCAAGGTCAAACCTCTCAGAAAAGGTCTTGCTGAACTTAATATATATTTATATTAATGCAGAATTCTAGGAGGGTTACATGGAATTATTAAATAATTTCAATACATTTTTAGCATAATTTCTGGAGGCTTTAGTTAGTTCTATCTCTATTAACATTTCTAGGGCACCTCAACAAAACGTGGTGATTGATTTCAAGCACATACTAGAAATGCAAACTTTGGTGCAATTTTTGGTTTGGTTTTCTTTTCTTTTGTTTTCTTTTGTTTTGTTGTTGTTGTTGTTTTTCTGTTTTGGGTTTTTTGGTTTTGTTTTTGTTTTTATTTTGGTTTTGGGGTTTTTATTTTGGTTTTTGGTGGTTTTTGGTTTTTGTAGGGTTTTTTAATGGAATTGTTATTCTCTGTAGCTCTTTTAAAATTTTTTCATTTCTTTACTCACTGGTTTGAAAATGCACTAGTGGCAAATAATCCTGTGATGTGTCCGGAGATATCCCTAAGTAGAAAAGACAAGACTTGTACTTCAGGACATCAGCTGCAAAGGAAAGCATGTGAGTAGGAGACTCCCTGAGAATTGCTTCATTTCATAGATTTTCATAGCACATGTTATTTCCAGGTTTTTCAAAGCATTTATCATTGCCAAATTTAACAAGGACTTGGGCAAAGATTTTCCATATAGTTCTTTACCAGTTCTATGAATCTCTGTGTAGGTTAAACACATAAATTTCTTCAAATTACATTAAAAGAACATTTCTTCTTGTGCAGGAGAATTTCTTATTTTTAGGGATTTCTAGGCAGGCAAAATTTGGCATTGTCTTCTTTCTTTTTATAGCTTACTCTGCATCCTTCTCTAGCAAAGTTTCACCTTCAAATCTTACTCAACTGTTCTAAGCCACAATAATCCATGCTCAACGAAAAGAACAGTCACTTTTCTAAACAAAAATAGCTTACTGACTTGGTAGACAGTAGGAGAGCAATGGATATCGTCTACTTTAACTTCAGTGAGGATTTTAACAGTTTCTCCCTCAAGACCATCACAGAGAAGCTGCTGAAGTATGGGCTGGATGAACAGACAGTCACTGAACAAAAGCTGAATGGCCAGGCCAAGAGGGTCGTGACCAGTGGCACAAATCCTAGCTGGAAGACAACAGCTAATGGGGGTCTACCAGGGGACCAGTCCCTTATAACATCTGCACTAATGATCTGAATGATAGGGCAGAGTGCTCCTTTTGCAAATTTGCAGGTGACACAAAACTGGGAGAAGCGGCTGATATACCAAAGGGTCATACTGCCACCCAGGCAGACCTTAAGAGCCTGGAGAAATGGCCTGACAGGAACCTCATGAAGTTCAACAAGAAATGCACCAGTATATGTCGTACACCAGTCGTCTGGAAACCAGTCATTTGGAAAACAGCTTGGCAGAAAAGGTAGGCAGCAACGTGACTGTAAGCCAACAATGCACCCTTCCAGCAGAGAAGGTTAACAGTATGCTGGGCCAAAGCAGATGATTGTGGACAGCAGGTTGATGGAAGTGATCCCTCCCCTCTACTCAGCCCTAGTGAGGACACAGCTAGAGTGCTGTGTCCAGTTCTGGGCTCCTCAGCACAAGGCATGGACATACTGTAGACAGGTCAGTGAAGGCAAGAAGATGGTAAAAGGGCCTGAAGGTTCTCTCCTGTAAGGAAAGGCTGAGAGAGTTCAGCCTGTTCAGGTTAGGGGAGAGAAGTCTCAGGGGAATTTGATCAGTACCTCAATATCAAATACAATTTGATCAAGGGAGTGTGTAAAGACAGAGTCAAGGTCCTTTCAGATGTGCCCGGTGACAGGACCAGAGGCAATGGGACACAAACACTGGAGGTTTCCTCTGAACATCAGGAATTTTTTTTTACTGTAAGGGTGACAGGTGGAGTCTTCAACCTTAGAAATACTAAAAAAAATAATCCAGACATAATCATATGCAATCAGCATTGGATGGACCTGCTCGACTAGAGCTGTTGGACCAGATGAACTCAGAGGTCCCTTCCAACATCAACTATTCTGAAAATCTATGATTCTGTAATGCAGACTTGTGACTGAAGCCCAGTGAAGACACAGAATTCAATAAAAGTGTTCAAAGCACTATAAAAATAAGGCAGCAACATCCTACATCAAATTGAAATGTTAATTGCATCAGGCTAAGCTTTGGCTGACTCTATTAATCCTCCATTTAAATGAATGTTAAATCCTGTAAAATAAAGTTATTTTCCATGTACCAATAGCAACACTTATTTGTTTGGTTATTATGCTGTCTGTGTGCAAACTCTGCTAATACAAATGCCTTCATATAAACACTCACATGAACATTCTGCTTGGCATATTCATAGGAAATCACTATACCTGTAAAGTACATTGATTTATCTTTTATCACTTTGCTTCTCCATTTAGACACAAACAAAATATCAAGAGTCTTTTTGTTTAAATTAATCTTTATACTTTATAATAGTAACATTGTTAGACTGGTTGACAACTCATACTGGTGCTATGGACTTCATTATAACTAGAAGAAATTTAGAGCTGAGGAATATAATAGGCAATTAAAGATAATATATTAAGATAATTTTTCTCTCCCACTTCAACCAACTGAAGCTCTCCCAGAACAAAGTATGGCTCATCCAGCCAGAAGAAGAGATGCTCACTGTTAACGTTGTTCTATGAGTTGTTTGAACAGGTAGTTGTGACCAAGAAGTAATTTACACTAGGAAAACAGAAGCATATAAAGTCATCAAGCTAATGAAAGCACATTATTCAGAATCCTTCACAAAGTCAAAAACAGTTAACTTAATTTTATGAATATTTTCAGTGCTTTTAACAGCACCTGGATAAGGAGCAGCTGTGAATATAAAACATTATTCCATAATGCTTTATGATCATAAATCTCATTTGTGTATTTCCACTCTCATTTAATTTTATATCAGTTCAGGCAATGGGATTGCATATTTCCATGAGCTGCATTCCATTCATCAGACAATCTTTAGGAGGGAAATACCATCGGTGTATGAAAAGAGTTACTGGTATGAAAAAAGTAAGGATAATAGAGTTTTATGCTTTGGGGAATGATGAGGAATAAAAATAACATAGTAATTATTTGAGGAATAAAAATAACACCTTCACTTATGGGCAGCAGAGAGACTTTAGTCAAAATGTATGTGGTGTGGTGTGTTATTCTGTATTATTAGCCCTGCATGGCACTGCTAAAGAGAAATGGTGGCAAGTCAGGACTAATATAACAGGAACTGGAGTATTTGTAATTCCCTCCTCAACATCTGTTGCATAAAATGTAATTTGCTCATTTGTACAAGCTGTGCTTCTTTAGAGGCAATCTCCAAATCCTTTTTTTTTTGGATACACCTGCCCTAATTTTTACAATGTGAATGTGGCCCAAAATAGCTTGCATTTTGGTTTCACATAATTTGAGGTTTCTGCAGTGTGCAAACTGTTTATTTAAATTACAAAAAATACAAAGCAACACAGAGGTATGAGTGACCGGAGAGTCTGAAAAAAAAAAAATTCAAAGAGGATTTTTGTTGGGTTTGTTTTTGTTGGTTTTTTTGCAAGAGGCAGAGCTCTCAAATCACCAGGAAGAATATTAAGGAAAGCAGTTAATATGTAGTTAAAGGAATCGTAGTCCACATGAACATATGTTGTTTTACCTAATTTTGATCAACTTAAAAGTAAAAATATCTTTATTCTTTCAGTTGGGTTTAACACACCATCTGGTTTAATTATTCCTTAGGTAGCACACCATAAAGTTAATAGTAACAGTATTGTTAAGCCAATCAAAAAGAACATTTCTGATGTGATTTTTCACCAAAGATGTTTCTCTTAAACCCATTGACTATAAGGTCAATGTAATAAGCTTTTGTATAAGGATTAAGTTACTGCCAGTGCTTGACAGATGTTAGTTCCAAATAATCACCTCTCAATTGACTCAAATCTGCTTACTAAGTGAAAGAATTTAATAATAATCTAAAATGCTCCTTTAATCTAGAATTTTGGGCAAATTTTTAATTTAAAAATTGTTGAGAAGCTACAACAACATTAAAAACACAAAAAATCCCACAGCATTGTCTACTAAAAGGAAAAAAATGGAGTTTATTAAAAGTCACGTTGATTAAAGAGACAGAATTTTAAAGCTAATCTCAGTCCCCATTTCAGCAAAGAAAGATGAAGCCTTCAGAAGCCCAGTGAGCCTTCTGAAATCCACCTCTTTGATCAACTAAACAAGTGAAATACGGAGTGTTCATTACTCATTGTAATACCAGAGGGACAGTAGAGATTTAGGGATTCACTTCAACGTATTTGAGTTGAAAAGTCACTTCAATCAGTTTTTCATAATCCCAATTTTAAGGAGTTCTAGTGAAGTTCACCATTCCACTCCTGCTGACTTTCAACAGACTTAATTATTGTTTAAAATTTTAGCTAAAAATTACTTCACGTTGTCTATCTTCAGAAGTATTATTAAAAAGAAAAAGAATGCTGTAACAAATTCTTACAAAACTGAATGTTTCCTTATGGCCCCACAAAACCTTTTTCTGAACAGACCAGAAAATGATAAGTGGTTATAGAACAGAATTTCATCTCAACATGTTTATAAGAATTACTCTATCAAACACACAGTATGCTATTCTCAATTTATCAAAAGAAAGGGAAAAGATCTAGGATACATTACATGCATGCTTGATATTCTCATCATCATAACATATATTTCCATTCAAAAAAGTAGCATTATATCTTCTCATTCCCTATTCCAGACTTTAGCTATGTGTGTGATAAAAAATGCTACATGGCGATCATGAATTAACAAACCAAGTATCAGTCATACTGAGAAAAAGACCACATTAAATCACTTTAACATCACAGTTAATCATTGTTTTCCCAATTCCTATACTTTGTTGCCCATTGTCACAGTATCCAATTTATGGCATGGTACTGCCATTCTAAATCACACCAGTTACAGTGGAGTTCAGTGAACCCAGAAAATACAAGAGGCAAAAAAATAACTTAATTTCCCAACAGCCATGCTAAATGGAAATAAATTTTCATTTACTAAATGCCCCTAAATCTCATTCAACTGCAGACTCCCTGAGCACGAAACAGTTTGGGAATGGAGAGCTTTAGACACAAGTGTCTTATAGCCCTGTTCTGTCCTTAGACTTCCCATAGTACACATTTGCAGGTACCTCTGTGAGTATTGGGCTGAATAAATGGTTGATGCAACCAAGTAAATCTGTTCCTGTGTTTCAGCATAAATAAAGAACTTAACTAAATAGAACTGTAACCCATAAAATGATAAGTAAATTACATCAAGACAACTTTGGGTACCTACATGTGTCTTATCCACAGAAGAAATGTTACACAAAAGATATGGATCTCTCCCAGGACCCATCTGGGGAAGTCCTACAGATAAGAACATACCATATTGATGAACAGAAGTCATTCCATCTGTAATTCAAAACTTGAACTTAAAAAGCCTTATCAAACAGTCCAAGGGAGCTAATCAACTTGTCAGATATATCAGGAGATGAAGACAGTAATCCATAGGTAATGCCATGATTTAGTGAAGATTTATTGAAGGAGTAATCTTGGCCACATGATCCTACACATTCTTATCCAGCCATAGCACTCAAGGAAGCTATCTGTCTGAAACCAATTTGACAAAATGAGTCAACAGACAAATAAAAGTCTACATGAGATCTCTTCAAGTAATCAAATCAGGTGCCTTGGTATCACAGGCCCCTATGTAATAAAACCCTGTTTCTAAATCAATTAAATCCCACTTCCTCTTAATCCTGAACTGTTTTGGGTTTTTTTTTTTAATCTTTTTTCTTCATTATTCTTCTGATGTACTTTGTCAGTTTGACTAAACAAGTCAAGGAATTTTCAACTTCATTTCTAGGAGGTACATGCCATTTTTCTGAATATACAGTCATTTTTCTCCCTAGTTCAGTATGAGTTTCTGAATAAGGGAAATTATACATGGCTTTGCTAATCAAGTCTAAATAATGCTGTCTATTGTGACATTAAAGCTATTTTCTAGTTCACCTTGGGGTCACACATCTTTACACAATTCCAGTAATGATTCACAGCTCTCCTGCAACTAACCACCATGCCAAGGACCCCTGCTGCTGGAGGATGATAGATGATCTTTCGTTTTACTGCAGAAATTCATGCTGATAACTAAGAAATGGAATCACAGAAGGAAGGGCCCTTGGGTGCATTTCTGTTCCAGCCCCCTACCAAGGCATGGTCACCTAGAGCAGGTTACACAGAAATGTGTCCAGGTGGGTTTGGAATGTCTCCAGAGCAGGAGACTCCACAACTTCCCTGGGCAGCCTGCTCCAGGACTCTGCCACCATCGATGTAAAGTTCTTCCTCATGTTGAGGTGGAACTTGATTTTCAGTTTATTGACATTGCTTCTCATTCTGTCCTAGGGCACCATGAAAGAGAGTCTGGCACATCCTTTTGGCACAGGCCTTTGAGATATTTGATGAGATCCCCTCCCTTTCTACATTCTCCCTTTCTACAGACTAAACAGGCCCAGCTACCAGAGTCTCTCCTCATAGCAGAGATGCTCCAGACCCCCTCATCATCTTTGTGGCCCCTGCCAGACCCTCTCCTGTAGGTCCTTGTCTTTCTTGAACTGAACACAATACTCCGGCCCAAGTGGAGAAGCAGCATCACCTCTCATCATCTTCTCAATGAACCTCATATGGTGCTGTATTTCTTCTAACTGTAGCTGATCCCATTCTATTCTCAGTCTTCATTAATCTTCCCTTGGTATTACACTTTTTCTTATAGATAACATATCAGTACAATTTTAATATGCAAGCTAAAGGAGATATGTTCGCCCTAAATGCATTTGCTTCTTCAAGCATTAGATACAATCCATTTTTTGATACTGTTTAGAACCTGTGCTTCTATACAAAACATCCCAGGCTCAAACTGTAGCATATGCCATGATCAAATAATTTGTTCTAAACTAGAGAAACCAGCCAAACAACAAATTCTACATATAGAGACTATTGCAACAGCTATCTGATTTTATATGTAAAAGAAAATTCTTAATACTTTTCATTTAGTAGGAAGCAGCTGTACTCTTAACTTTACTATGTGGAAAACAGGAGGGGAAACAGCTGTTTAAAAAAATCGTAACATTTGTAGTGAAAAATGGCTTCAACTTTGGGAATAATTGATGTTGCCAGTAGATTGTTTTAAAATTACCAGCAAAGCATTGAAATAAAATATATTAAAATTCAGTAGACTTTTAAGTAACTTTCAGTGTGAAAATTAATTACAATTATTAACTATTGGTCTGTTTACACATATTAGTGGCCAAGAATACACAACTGCAGCTTAAAATAAATTCTTCAGTCACTCACTGGTAGCTGTGGCTAGAAGGTACCTATCCAAAAACTCCTGCAAAAGGGAGCCTTGAAGTAAAAACAGAAAGTTACTACTTTATCCCTTTTTGTCATTATTTCTTTTTCATTGCAAGTTCTAACAACTTGATGAATGAAACACGATACCCAAAATTATGGGGTTTTTGCCATCAGTTTTTTTAAGTGAAGAATTACATAGTTGAGGAACATAAGATGCACTGGGATTCAGTGAAGATTAAGCTTTACCCTATTCTTTTGGTTCCCATGTCAATCCAGTAAAAGAAAATATCAATAGCTTTTCTTCTATTTCAATAAGTGTACTGTTCTTTAAAAATGAGGTCAAACCAATTATTTTCCTGTAGAGAATCTAACACAATATTTTCTAATTAGCAAAGTACCTGTTTTTCTGTAAACACAGTTACAAGACGTAGATGTCAAGTTTTAATGTGCATGAGCAGAAATGTACATTTATGTGACTCAGAAAGACTGGTCATTTGATTACCACTGCTGGCCAGGCATTAAAAGTACTGAACCATACAACACTTTGACATCTCAGTGTTGGACATGTTCTCAACTGCTAGCCAGAATCTGATCACCTTTTTCTAAGCAAAATATTCAGTAAAGTAGTAAAAAACCCTTCTGTCTAACACCACCTGTCAGCTGGGCTTCAGACCAGGCCACTGCCTGAGGCAGCACCTGTGGCTCTGCTGGATGACCTCTGCATTATAGGGAACAGGAAGACAGTCATATAAATTCTAACAGACTTGGCACCTTTGATATAGCTGACCTCCAAATACTCCTACTTTCATGCCAAAGACAGTTGCAGACAGCAAACACTAACAGCCTGAAATCACTTGGGCCATTTTTCTCAGACCATAAACACGGGAAAGTACAGGCATTCCTTTTCTCTACCACCTTCAAACTCTCACAGTGGCTGCACTCCTCCTATTTACTTTTCATCAGGATCTAGATCTGCTAAGTGCAAGCAGCAGAAGTCACACACAGCATTCAAGTCTAGCTTGCACCAATTATGAACATAAACAAATTCTGTAAAAAGCTCCTGTTTAGAGAAGGGGTGGTGAGAACTGAATCCAGGAAGGCCAAAACAATGTTTGAAGTGTGACAGAAGTGCTCAAAAAAACCCTTCCTCTGGAATAATTTCCATTTACAAGTATATTTGTGGCATTAAAACAGGTCACAGCTTCAAAGATATATTTTCTTCCTCGTCTTTGGCTCATGGAATCAAAAAATGTTTTCCTGGATTTCATCTAAGATTTACTGGAACTTACCAGGCATGGGTTGGTCCTGGTGAACTGGTCAGTCGTTTCTCCGTATCTGCACTGCATGTGTGAAAGGAGGAGTGAACTGTGATTTATGTGAAAATGAAGCTTCAAAAGAGACGAAATTCAAAAGAACCAGCTAAGCAATAAAAACGTGTACAAAGATTAGTTCAAACTTTCAAAGACCTACATTGGTCCATGAAAGTAACTTCTGTACTTGCTACCATTTCAAGGAAACAATTATGTTTGTCATTCTTCACAATGAAGTGTAAGCAACAAAAATTTTATGATGGTATTAGCATCATTGTGATACTAATTCCCACAAGATTAATAGAATACAAATCCAATTTATTCAGATTAATTTACCTTCATTTTCTTCTTTTACACACAAAATGGAAAGACTCCCATAAATTAATTGAGCTATTTATTCTCCAAAGAGAGAGAGGGACATGCTTGTTGGCAGTGTTTTATGAACCTGAAAGGTAATGGGGCCCATAAAACTCTTTGACACATGTTTTTGAGCTTCATATAATTAGTCTGTACCTCATACTTGAAGTGTAAAAAAAGACTAGTTTCTTTTGCCTGATCATCTACCAGCCAAATATGCTGCTCACAAGAATTTATGTCACAGAGTTTAACTCCCTTCTCCTTAAACGATAATATTTAAGTTCACTGAGGTAGTACATCTTCTATAAAAGGCAAAAATAGCAGTTGCATTATGCCTGTCCTGCAAAAACACACACCACAGCCACTCCTTTTCAATGTTATTGAAAAGATATGAAGAAAATGAAATTATGTTTAGAAACATGTTGATAATGTCCAATCAATACTCTTCATGGAAAACTGAGCTTCATCTTCTTTAATGACTTGAGATTCATCTGTTCTTCACAGAAGGAGTGTTTGGGCATTGGAATGGGCTGCCTGTAGAGCTGGTGGAGTCACCACCCCTTCAGATGTTTAAGAAAACACTGGATGTCGCAAATCTGCCATGGTCTAGTTGGCAAGGTGGTGTAAGGTCATAAATTGGAGGGGATGATCTCAAAGCTCTCTTCCAAATTTATTAATTCGGTAATTTTGTGTGATCTTACAGAGACCTGCTTTTCATATGTATAGAATCTAGTCAGGCAATGGGGAAGAAAACCTACTATAAAATGAGGCTCATGCTGTGTGTCCATGGACACTACTTGGTACAAAGAGAATCACTCTCCAAAATAGGCTGTAGGAACAAAAGATACTAATTCCTGGTATTCGTAAGAGTTTCACATTTAGCTTAAAAATTTTTCAAATGTGGTATAGAACCTAAAACCGAGAACTAAAGCACCTTTAAAGTAATACCTCAAAGCTACCTTTAGAAATCTAGCTTGTTTCAAAACAAGCTGTATATTAACAAGTTAATTTCAACAGAGTAAAAATTATTGAGAGTTTGCTATATATTTTGATAATATCTGCATGTGTTTCATGTGTGGAAGCTCTTCTTTCTTTGTTAGGTCCACTGGCTGTGACACTACTGCAAATTTCCTATGTGTTGTTTCAATATTAGTCATCTTAAATTCAAGTAAAGAATAAAAAAGTCTACTCTTTTCACCATTAATACTCTTTCATCATCTGTAATTGTTTTAAAAGGCGGCTTTTCAACTGTTTACATAAAATAAGTAATTCCTCATCTTATGTACTTAAACTTGCTCAAATTCCTTGTTTTTAGGAAATAAACATTATGGTATTTTTCCTGGAATAGTATCAACTGTTAATATATGTAGGTGTTAAATGTATCAAAAAACATGCATTCTGTCTGAGAACAGTCCCAATAAGATCTACTTTCAATGCAGGAGAAAACACATTTTTATGGTTATCATTATTGTGTTTTATAGACGTAAGCACTGCAACATTTTATGGACCTTGCAGCCAAGATTCCTGCAAAGTGTACACAGCAAGTAAATGAATTTGCCAATACACATTCTGTAAGATCTTGATTTTCCTGTCTCTCAGCTAAAATGCTACAAAAGCTAGGAACGAACATTTTGACAGATTGTAACCACTTTAATTCCTCCACTACAACAGTTCTGGCATTAAGCAAGGAGGCAGGAGTGTATGCTCTCAGCAGGTACAGCTTCCTGACTAGCAGTAATGTTTCAGACTCAGGTGCCTGTGGGAAAGACAAAGAGAGACACATTTGCTTCCAATGAGGCAAAACTGAAGTGGATGATCCAGAGCATCAAATGGTCTACTCATATAGACATATCCCTCTGCTTATTTGGTTTTTATCTGAACTGTGCAAGTCCGTCAGCAAAACTCTGTTGAAGTGAATAGGAGACCAAGACAGGAGGGAGAAAAAAGAGATATCCATAAGATAAAGGAGACGTAGGTAAGAGGAAAAGCAACCAGCACACAAGCCTCAGTGTGGATTCAGAAGCTTTCATTATATAATGACAGAATTCTCTGACAGTTCACCATCAAATGTATCTCATTTAACTCAAGATTTTACTCCTCCATTATTTCTTGAAATGTGTATTTTTTTCCTTCTAACTGATGTTAAATTAAAAATTCAAACAGAAGCAACAACGCCCAACTCATTGCAGTCTCTCTGATCTCCCATGAAAGAAAAAAAAGTGCAGATTTAGAGATGTGGGGAAAAAATGCTACATTTTGATCACTTAAGTTCAGCTACAGTGTTACACTGAGATATTAAATATATTAATTTATAGAAATATAGATTTACTGAGAAGAGTAAATCGGAAGCAAAGTAAGAACATAAAATTGGTCAAAAGCACACTTCAGAAATGTTGCTATTTGACTTTAGAGAAGAACTCTGTAATTCTCATTCCATAGGCTTTATGTCACCATCACTTTCAAACAAAGACCAAAACCAACTATCTATGATTTAAGTTCTAACTTCCTGACACCCACTTTTAAGACAGTTGTTTCTGTTCCTGGAAAAATGGATACTATTCAGCCAAATCATAGGTGTCCTTTGTCACAGGAAACATAATTACCTCAGAAATATTGACAGCCATCTGAAATGTAGGAGCCCTTGTCATGACAACTGTTACATAACCATCACATCTACCAGGGCTCTCCAGAATTCTGGCAACTTAAAAGGCTTGTTCAAATTACATGCACTGAAACTGAAAGCATATTTTTTTCCTCAGCACTTCAGTACTAACCTTCTGTGCATAATCGTATCTGTTGCTTAATATACTTCCAAAATAACTGAAAACTGCAGAAGAAAATTTAAACTAAATTCTAACAAGGTACTTAGACTCAAGACTACAGTATGCTGCATCACAGAGTTTATAATTGGGCTCAGAGAACCTGATGTAGGAAAAAAAAAAACCACAAAATAAAAAAGCTCAATTCTCAAATCTCTGCAGATCTAGCAGTTGGGAAAAAAATTCTCTACACATATATCAAGTTAATTTGTCTTAGAAGTCACTGACAAACTGTGATTCACACAGCAGTACCTGTCATGCCAAGTAACAGAAAAGCACTTCAGAAAGTGGCAAGACAAACAGTAGGGGCAATTCACCTGACCTTAGATAAAAAAAAAATAAGGAAACAAAACTGAAAAATACGAAAGACAGAAAACTAATATTGGAACTCAATCCCAACACTAAACACTAAATTCAAAAAGAAGCCCTCAGGAAGGAAATGGTTATAAATTATTATAAACAGTGAAAGGAAAGGTAGTGATATATATTGGGAATGTGCTCTAATTAGATAATGTAGGAGATGTTTTCTTGTGTTCTACGTATTTGGTCTTTGATGGAGACAAAAAAAAAAACACTAAAAACCCTATAATTTCCAGGAAATATTACTAAGAAAACGAGACAAGTAGGTGCATCATCTGATATTTGTGTCTGTGCTTAAATAAAAATACTAAGGGAAAAGATAGTTTCACTCTGTGAAGTTGAGGATTCTATAGGACATCCTTTTCCTCTATAAAGAGATGAATTATCAGAGAAAACAATAGACAATTATTCTTACTACCTATTCTCAGTACAATTTCAATCCTGTGAAGTCAGGTTAATATTTATGCCAAAGAATATTCTTGTATATCTACACTGCCATCAAATGTCAGGGCTAATTTTTAGCAGTAGCTGGGAGGGGGCATGCCTAGGACAGAGAGATTATTCCATACCACCTGAGGTCATTACCAGGTGAAGGGGAAAGACACTCTCACTTCTGGGGAGAAGGGATTCCTTCTGGTCAAAAAAAACATGGCAGGGGAGCTATCTGGTCTTGTTTATTCTCATAGGGTCCACAGTGACCATTTTTGCACGTGAATCACTCTCTTTTGCACACTTTTTTTATTACCATTGTTGCTGTTATTGTTCATTTCTTATCTCATTTCTATTTCCAGTAAATTGTTCTTCCCTCAACCCATAATGTTTTGTGCCTCCAACTGGAGGCGGGGTGGAGGGGAAATAACATTTGGGGTCTTTTTAGCAAGAGTACTAAATTGGAGAATACCATTTCTAAACCATGACAGGTAAGGCATTCTACATTTGTAGACAAGATTAAGGTAGAGATCTCTAGTTACACAGGCAGCACAACCAGAACTGAACAGCTTTTAGACAAAGAATCTATGAAGATATATTTACTGTGAAAAAAGGTGAAAAGCAATATATTCCTTGAACAAAAACATATTTATAAAACAATGAGCTATAGAAGACAACAAATCTCTCCAGATGAAAAGGACTGTAAAAATAGCACTTACACTGAAGAATGGAGAATTGGAGGTACATCTCGGGTCATAAAGCTCAATATCCTCCCAAAAATAACCACATAACATTTTTCATACTAAGCTTTTATTTTCTTCATATCTGCTTTTATAGTCAAGGTAAGCATTTCAGGTCTTCTTTGCCCCTGCAGCTTCTTATGAACATGTACACATTGTTCACCTTTAAACCTTTTCTTACCTATGTCCATAGTAGATGAAGGTGTGTCAAATGTTTTAACCACACTATAAATGTTTGCATGGTCAAAATGTGTCCAATATTGTTTCATATGGAAGAAGCTTAAAAAAGAGAAAAAAGGAATGGTAAAGCTGATAACCTTCGGTACACTCTGAAATTCATATAGGTTCCAGCTTCTGGGGGAAGACATTTTTAGAGTGTCCGGAGTGTAACAATACTGGCAAAGAAACTGGAGAATTTACAGTAAGATAAAACCTTGCAAAAAATATTTGGGATAAAAACTGTTTGCAAAGATGTCTTCAGAAAATCTCAGTAATTTATGCCAGCTACATCCACTGAATTGTACAAATCCTTTGCTGCATTAATTCAATATCTTGACCTACAGTCTTAATCTGTATCACAAGCTCATTTTTCTATGTTTTTCTTCCCTACAGAAATACTGAACCAGTTACTTGGCATTAACCATTTCAATATTGAATGTGGGCCTTGAAAATAGGAAGAGCAACATCCTAAAGATGCTTTAATGATGGACTGGATTAAAGTGATAACATATATGTTAAAATCTTAGCAAGTTGTCTATTTGCCAACAAAGACAAGCACTTCTGCAGCACAATTTACTCTATCATGTATCTAAAAAAGGTCACATGAACTGCACTGAAAATGTTTACACTTTCACTGACTTTAAAACGAGATTATGGTAAATAAAGATGACAACACTGCAGAAATCTAAAGTAAGGAAGAGAGACCTGCCCTGCTCAGATGAAACTGAAATTATTTGTCAGCTGTTTCTTTTAATCTATGAGGATCTGACTTTCAAAACATTTATATTTGGGTTTGGTGGTTTTGTTTGTTTGTTTCTCTGTTGGAGCAGATAATTTAAAATGAAAACATCTGTGATAGCTCTTTTAAGATGATAGCTTAAAAGAATCCTTATTCCAGATATTATGCTCTACAAGCACGTTAGGTCAAATGCTTTAAAGCACGTAATTTCATCAAAATTATGACCTTTCAGTAACATTTTGTGACATCAAATTTTAAAGCCTCTTATTTTTATTTTAAATATTGATATGTTTTTTATTGAACACATACATACACAAAACCATATATACTCTCACCTTAGAATGAATGTTCAATAGAGCATTACTGACAGTAGATACTTAGAAAGTTCTGGAAAACCTTTCTGATATTTTTCAACAAAATCATTTTCAATAATAACTCAGGTTATTATATTAGTTCAATTCAGGAAAGAATTTTATATTTTTTATGATTCAAGATGATACACAGAACTATATTGGAATTTGTTCAGTATACAAAATAAATAATAGAAACAGCCACATTTCTTTTAGGTTGCACACAAGAAAAGTGTCTACCCAAGGTCTAATTAAATAGAAGGTTCATTTTGGTTCAAAATATGAGAAACCAGTGAACCCTTTCAGTAACACAAGAGAATGCCATCAGTAACAAGTAAACTCTCAATATCTGTTACACTTGTATTTGTTTAATTTAAAGCAAGAGAACAAAAATCATAGACTGGTTTTGGAAGGGACCCTTAAAGATTATCTAGTTCCAAGCCCCACTACCATGGGCAGGGGCACCTTCCACTAGACCAGGTTGCTTAAAGCACCATCCAGCCTGATCTTGAACACTTCCAGGGACTGGGCATCCACAGCTTCTCTGGGCAACCTGTGCCAGTGTCCAACCACCCTCACAGTACAAGACTTCTTATGTCCCATGTGAATCTACTCTCTTTCAGTTTAAACTATTGCCCTTTGCCCCGCTGCTACAGGCTTTGGTAAAACGTCCCTCTCCATTTTTCTCACAAGACCCCTTGATATACTGCAAGGTTTTAAGTAAGGTCTTCCCTAAGCCTCCTCTTCCCCAGGCTGAACAACTCCAACTCTCTCCACTGGTCTTCATAGGCTTCAGCCCCCTGATCCCTTTTGTGGGCTTCCTCTGGGTCTGCCAGAAGAAGTGCCAGAAGCCACTGTTCCCACCGCATTTCAACATTTCTGTGTTCAACTGAACCATTTAATGAACAGTGCAACAGCTTAGCTTAAACCCACTTCTGTCATCTGGCTAAGATGTTCTGCCAAACTTTGCACTGGTCTAGTTCAATGGAAAAATCAAATATCCACTAAAAGGAATATTGACAGCTGAGAGTATGAAGAGTGATAGAGGTATTCAGGGTTAAAGGTATCTCTATTTGTCAGTGTATCATCTCTTAGAACACATTTGTCAAGATCAGCATTATAAGATAATCAGAAAAAAAAAAGAGTTCCAAGAGCAAAGGTCAAAGCCACCATAAATTATACTAGGATTAACAAGAACTCAGAAAGAATTCCCATTTACTTTTTGTTAGACTTCTTTTCATATGTAGTGATTGTTTCTTTTCCATATGTAGTGATTTCTCATTTCTGTAAGAATTAAGGACCCTTCTCTCAGATGACGCATAACAGAATCATCAGGTTCTACAGCTATGCTTAAATAAAGTTGGTCAGTACAATTCTCCCCTACAATGGATGAAAAAAACCAGGAACTAACCCAACCAATATAACTTGCAATTTGAAATGTTACTGATCTCCTAGGCATTCTGTTCTGGGCTTTTACTCTGGGCTGTTTCTGGTACAGAAAATACAAACAGGACACATCTGTTAACTATGTTGTGGAATTAACCTCCACACAAAACAAAACCAGAGAGAGTCCCACTTCCAGACCTTCCAAACACTAGAATGAACAATGAAGTTCAATGAGTTTGCCTGCAACTGCTTCTTTCAGTTGCAGGCAAAGGCAGAAGGATGCTTTATTATGTAAGGTATGTGATCCTAAAAACATCATAAGATCCTGCCCTGTTAGAACAGTCTCCTGTTGGAAGAGCAGGATATGACACTGGAGGAGGATTCTTGAAGGCAAGGGTCAGATAAAGGCCCTTAAATGGGTTAACTTGGGCTGCAAGAGAATTAGGCAGCCTTGGCGTGAGACGTTTTACTCAGCCATTTATGATTGGATAAAAGGGCAATGTTTTAAAGCGTTGGCGGCTTCAAATGGAAAGAGGAGAGGTTTGGATTCGGTATTAGGATGAACCTCTTTAATGTGAGGGTGTTGAGGAACTGGAACAGGTTACTCAGAAAAGTTCTCATCCCTGGAACGGCTCGAGGTCAGTCTGGATGGGGCTCTGAGCAACCTGGTCTAGTGGCAGGTGTCTGACCATGGCAGGGGGTTTGGGACTAGCTGACCATTAAAGGTGCCTTCCATCACATAACAGTCTACGATTTTACAAGGCAGAAATATATAAAATAAATAAACATATATAAACAAACTAGAAAACCATCTGAACTAAAAGTAAGTCACCCCAACCTACAGCCTTGAAGGGCGTTGTAACAAGAAAAATTTAAGCTAGAGGTGTCTCTACATATAGTTTACATTTTCTCCAACAACAGCATATAATTTGGCAAAACAACACATTCTTCTAGAGAAGCAACTTCCTTATGCTGCACTGTGCCACAGGCAACAAAGAGAAGTGTTAGGACATGCAGAAGCACACATGATGTTCAGTAACTGGATGTTACTCAGGAGAAAACCAGAAGGGTTGTTGCTCAAACCCCCCTTTAAGAAATAGTCATAACCCTGACTCCAGTTACATGATTTCCTCTTATCTAAGAGCAATCAAGTGTTTGAGGAAAGACATCCAAAGCAGCAGTCCATTCAGAGATCAAAACAGTCCACAGGCCACACAGTTTGGAAGAAATCCAAAGATTGTCACATAAAAGATCACCCTCTACCATTTTATTCATGAATAGTCCTTTTATTGAAAAACATGCACAAAGTCTTTGAAATAAACCTCTATACCAAAAATATTGGAAAACACAGTCTAAATACGGTTCCTATATTTTCAAATAGTCACGTAACATTTTCCTATTTGTAGGGCTAACATAAAAGCATATCCATGAAGAGATGACTTCCAAAACATCTACAATAAGCAAATTTGCCAACCATCTGTCCAAAAAGCAGCCTAACTTGGATTTAAATGCAGAAAAAAAAAGAAATGGATTCCCAGCCCAGCAGTGGAACAACACACCTGATCAAACATGAAGACCAAACATGGAAGCATTCTAGTTTGAACTTAGCAACAAAGAATATGCAGAGCAGAAAGGTTGTGGCTAATCAAACCTGCTTAAATGTGCCTATATATCTAACACTTCTATATGAAGCACAGTATCCAAGTGCATTTTTGAGTTATGACAACATTCAAGGCACAGTAAACAGTATTTGACATGCCAGAAGCTGGACTAGCTGTCAATGTTTTTTTTTTTCATGTAATAGCCTTATGGTTAGAGCACTCTCTAAGAAAGCACTAAATTACATCTTAAAAACTGAGATATTTCATACCACCCCCTTCTAGCAGAGAAGACTGAGTGGGAAAATAAACACTCCTAAGGGCTAAGCTCAGTAAAGCACTTTCTACTACTTCTTCAGTGGCATCAGTAAGGAAAGACCTAAAGATTAATGGGATCCCAGAAAAAGAAAATGTAATCTAGCTCATGTTTACACCCTTAGCTGGAGAAGTGGAGCTCTACTCCATGGCCCCAATACTGTTTTCATGGTATATGGTAAGAAAAAAATAGTACATTACATAAACAGCACCAAAAAAACCTGTCAAAGAGGTCTCAATCTCTGTCCTGTCAATCCTGCTGAAAGACTTGGAATACTCCTCTACCACATATTTAATTGAAAATACCCATTTTCTTCTAGTTTTCCCTCCCTACCTACTTCCCATTATCCACTGACACCAGGGTTATATTTTCAGTGGAAGTATGAATTGCCAGAATATAAACACATTTGAGAAATTGTAATGGTGCTTACTTAGCCTTAAAGGGTTGAATTCCATATTCAAAGCAGTAAGAAGAAATTTCTTATGTTGATGCCAAGGACTTCTATGTAATACATCATCTGGAGAGACTACAACACACCTGGTGAGACAATCCCAGTGTCAATGTGGTACTCACATCGACAGGTAGTACGTTGTAGAGGCCATCAAGTTCTAAGCACTGGTTTTAATGAAAACTAAGCCTGCTTCAAAAGGAGCAACTGGGACATTACATAAAGAAACAAAATTTTAATATTTTACTTTTCCTATTTAATGTCATAAAAGCATTATTTTTCCCTTCTATATACAAATTAGACGGACTAAAGTTTGACTTACGACAGTTGCTCTCTTATGTCACATCCTGTGTGCAGGGTTTAGGAAAAATACATACACAGTAATTCTTGCAGAAAATATAATAAAGTTACAGATCAGGTAAACAGATTTTTTAAAAATCTGTGGCTTTCAGTTTTGAAAACAGAAGAAGGGACCTGAATGATAACAGATCAGTAACAGGAGCTGCAGGCTCTCATTCAGACCTGACTTGTTTGCATCCAACATAAATGGGCAGTGACCATTTACCGTCTAACAGCTGTTCAGTAGCCTATGCATGATGATATGGTAGCTCCTGTTGTAGAAGTGGCCAGGTGACAGTCACAGTTAATTGCCATTCCTGCTGGCAGCCTCAAATAAGGAAACAATAAGACCTGGAGACCATAGTAGCCCATGTCTTTTAGACAGAAAGCAACTCCAGAACATGACAATGAAAAGGTATTTCTCAAATGAGCCATATCTACTGAATATGTAGCAGGATCTCAATTTAAGGTGAGGGGAATATAATATAATTTATATAATATTTTTTCGTGGTTTAACCCCATCCAGGAACCAAGCCCCAGGCAGCTGCTTGCTCACTCCCCATGAGCAAGATGGGGGAGAGGATCAGAAAGTTAAAAGACAGAAAACTCATGGGTTGAGAGAAAGATAGTTTAATAGGAAAAGCAAAAACCATGCATGTAGGCAAAGCAAAAAAGAAATTAATTCATCCCTTCCCATGGGCAGGCAGGTGTTCAGCCGTGTCCAGGAAAGCAGGGCTCCATCATGTATAACAATGACTTGGAGGATGAACACCATCAGTCCAAACCTCCCCTCCTTCCTCCCCCCATTTCATATACTGACCATGATGTCACATGATCTGGAATATCCCTTTAGTCAGTTGGGGTCACCTGCCTCGATTGTGTCTCCTCCTAACCTGCCATGTATCTGCAGTTTCCTCACCAGTGTGGCAATAAGGAAAGCAGAAAAGGCCTTGGCTCTGTTTAAGCCCTGCTCACCAATAGCAAAAATTTATTATGTTATGGGAAATACTTTGCATTTTGGACTTTTTCCTAGTACTATCACCATTTAGTAAGCATAAATGCTGGGTTTCATACTGCTCTCTTCCATACACTGTACTCAAAGCAAGAAGGTGAGTTTTCCAAGTACCATTCAGTTTTGGTAGCTCTTTTCAAAAAAACCCCATTTATTCACCCTCAGAAGTATTACCTTAACAGAACAGCACAGGGCTCCAATGTTCTACTCCTATGGCTTAGAAAACAGTATAAAAAAGGAAAAGTTTGTAACAGTGACAAGCTGTTTTGCTAAAAGCTGATTCCTATATTGCTTAAAAACTTACCATTTACTTTTAAAAAGCTCCTCAGTGTTTACAGCAAAGTCAACTGAATAAATGCACTAAAAAGTAGTTCTGAATCAAAACTATGTTATTTAGATTCCTGATGTAGCAGGCAGCTGTGATACCACATGGAATTTCCTTAATTTGACCAAACTTTCTAGCATGCTCCAGTTATAAAGAAGAAAAAAAATAAAACCAAAAAACCTATTCCTTTTACCTTTACAACAGTAAAAAACACAACATGAGGTATTCACTGTAGGTACTTCTCTCTGGTTTACTACTGTTCATTAAACAAGTATGCAAGATAATGTCTGGAATCCAAAAATGTCACAACTCTTTTAATTCTGAATTGCCATGAAGGTGGCCACCCTCCACCAAGAGAGCCTTCTGAGGCTGTTTTTGCATTTAATGATGCTTCTGCTTAGTAAAATAACTCCTTGTTGGTCACACGAAGGACCATAAAGATCTACTACTTTGTTTTTGTCTTCCCCTGTTGAGAGCCTATCAAATCAGACTATTTTCCTTTAGATGGAGAATATTACATTACATTATCACTATAGCAACAAACCTAATTGATTTGATGCAGGTTTCTCTTCCACCATAGGATGGAGCCATTATCCCTAAGTATAATCTAAACATTTAAGAAAGAAAAAATTATCAGTTTATCATTTTACCACATCAATAGGAATATAATTGGGCTTCAGATACTAAAGTACATATGAAAGTCTAATGGGTTGTACTTGTATATCCAGAACATTCTTTATAAATATGCTTAGCTGTCAAGTGGAACTTAGAGTATGGTGTTTACTGGTTGCTCCCAGTAATAGGAATGACTACTGTACAACAAATACACTTCCAGAAACAAAGATTCACAAAGTAATTAGGAGAAGGAGAAGCAATGTTCAAGTAACTGATTCAGAAATAAACTTTGTCAGACTAACAGATTAAGAATGGAAACAGGCAAGATTAATCAAAAACTGTATTTACAGTGCTATTAAGAAAGGAAAAATGGAAAAGTTCTTTTCCACATTTTGCTTTGGAGGCTGCAGGGTTTGTTTTCTGTAGAATGATACAATGAGATAATAAAATATTAGGTTCCTGTAATTAGTTTGGCAATATATTCACCTTTATTGTTATACTTCCGTATACCTGACAATAAGATGTGGGGGGAAATAGAGACCACCTTACATAGTCAAATTCTTTCCTTTTACTTCCTAAGAAATATGGCAATCCTGTTATTTTTAAAGTATTTTTAAAAGTCATCATGTACCCCCCAACACCCAGATCTGCTTTCCTTCAAAAAGATGCATCAGATGAAAAAAAGACTGATTAAACTCTAGCTGATTTTTAAGAGAATTCATAAAATCTGAAGTGCTGCTCTACCTAGAAATAGCTTCACTTTTTTTTTATCTTGATTTTTCACAGAGCAAAAACCTTTTTTTTCAATGTCTCAAATACTACCACTAGAGAAAATGTTCATGATGCTTCATTAACATTTGGAATTGCAATTGTCAAATCAGTGAAGCATTACATAAATGGTGGAGTGTTTCGACACTGCATATTTTAAGCAGCATGGTGCTTTTCAGTGCTATATGAAATGAAGAGTGTACTACATATTTGAGGAACACCATCTACACTGGCTGAGAGAAATAATTAGAAAATGATCTTTAAGCACACTAGAAAATGCCTTCAGATTATCGGCCAATATTTGCATTTTTCATCAGTAAACAATGCAAAAAATAAACAATGAACAATATGTAACAATTCAAATGGATGGCTACATTGCTTAGGATAAAACATTGTCAAACTTCTCATTGCTGAAAATAAATACTTTTTAAAGTGTTCATGGTTAACTTTTTTGAGGCCATACTGATTGAAAATATATATACAGATGATCTCATATCTTCTCATAAGAAGCCTGTGACTCTTTGGACACTTCTAGCACAAACTTAACAAAATATTACCTATCACTAATACCAAACTGAATTCCCTTTGCACCTGAACTATTCATTCTGTAATATGCACTCCCATGATACAATAAATTATTTTAAAACTCACTATGTTGTTCAGTATATTCTCTATATTAGCACACTGAATATAGCATTACGTACAAAATTATACCATTAAAAGTGTGGCCTGTTTAATATGATTTTATTAATGAGAAGTGCAATGCAAAATGTACTAAACTAAAAAAAATTAAAATATGTTATTCTTTTTGGAATAATCCATTTTCAGTGTCATCAGTACAAAGGGCCACTGTAATATGCAAAACAAAAATGAATTAAAGATTCTCCTAACCAATTACAATCTTGTTTCGGAAAAAAAACCCAGAACACATACATAGAAAAATGGTCAATGCAATGCAGTTGGAGGAAACGGAACAGAGGGTTAAGAAATGCAGCAGGTATGCTCCTGCAAACCAGCATCTATTTCCAGTTCATCATAGCCTACACCTATTACTGCTCAACAAGACAAGCCTAGTGTAAAATCTTTTATGCTACAGCTAATGAAAGCAATATGCACCATGGGTAAATTGCAGACCCCATTCAGCACAGGAAAATACAGTGTAGATTCATTTCGGCAAAGCTGTGTGGGTCCTTCCTGATAAATTGCCTTTTTTTTTTTTTTTTTAAATATTGCATAAGAACTGCTTTTTCTGTTCTTAGTGTAAGTTTCCTACTCTGGTGCTATGGACTAACTTGCATTCCCTAACTTGAAGTGTGGGCATTAACTCCATTTACATTATGTAACTGCTTGAAAATGATTCTTGCTGAAAGCAAAATACAGAAAAACAAAATTGACCAAAATCAAACAGAAAAGTAGGGAAAATAAAGACCTTTAAAAGTATTTATAGTCCAAGTACTTGATTCTTACAGATACCTTATCTGCAACACTGTAAAATCTACTGGAAAATCTATCAAGCCTGAAAAAAGAGTATAAAAACTCTACTGATAACCTGAGATGCAGCTCTAAAACTGGCAACATGGACTTACTAAACTGCTGAGGATATGCTACAGAAGTGCCAAGATTTGCTCCTATGGAATTTCAGAGGATCAGATATGATCCCAGGGATGTTAAGACATCTGTCACTTGATGAAGTATGCGCTTCCTAAAAGAATGAACATAAGCAAACCAGCTCCTCTTCATGGAAGGTGGACAGAGTTAGGAGAGTGCATATGTGGAGGGAGCAGCCTCAGAGGAATCTGGTAACATCCGACAATAAACAGTGAACAGTGGTTCAGCGTTACTACCGCTAGAAAGTTTGTTTCTAAAATCCAAGAGTTGTTACTATTTGGACTGGAAATGCCACATCTACAACCTAAGCGCATCTCACTCTCCTGAGAAGCAGCAGTATTAAAGTGCCGGTCTACCTGCTTTGCCATAGGGGAGTGGGGGGAGATGTGCTGAGGGCCAAGTCTAAGACCCAGTACCTATGCCTGCCAGCTTCAGAGCTTGGCCTTCGCCTAAAGTGTTACCTCACATGGGAAGGGTGTGGATTTATGCCCAGCAAAAGCACCAGGACATATATGTACTTACTGCAGTAAGCGATTAGGAGACTAGCCAGGATCATGATAGCCCAGAAAGTTGAGGACATGCTTGGCAAGGCGCTGGCATCCTTCCTACTGCTTCTCCTGGGAGATGGAGCCATTGAAGCCACTTCCCCGGCGGGGGGGAAACTCAGACAGTTTCACCAGCCAGCTCTCCCCTTGACTGATGGCCTTGCTCCACGTGTAATCCTCAAGGAAGGCATCTTCCAACGACTGTGCTGTTCATCATCAGCAACATGGTCCTGTTGCAGAAATCATCTTCCAGCCAGAAAGCCAAGGCGACTCTAACGCACGCGAGGCTTGGGAACAGTGGCCACAGCCAGCTTCCCTCCTGTCACTGTGGTGGGATTCACTAGCACGGAGGGTTTCACTGCGGCTGGGATGCCTCGCGTGGTACTGAGCTTCGAAGATGTCCCAGGAACGAGCCTCTTTTTTTTTTTTTTTTTTCCCTTCTGTTTTTAAATTGCAGAAGTTGTTCCGCTTGCTGTCCTTCCCCGTGCCTCCCCCTTCCCGGGGGCAGCCCCTGCAGGCGGAGCGCGGGCCCCGGCGGTGCTAACGCGGCGCCTCCCCCGCGGCTCTACGGCGATCCCCGCTCAGGGCGCCGCCGCCCCCCAGCCCAGGCCAGCATGGCCGCGNGGAGGAGGAGGAGGAGGAGGGGGCCGGCGGTCACGCCCACAGGTGCTCAGCGCTCCGAGCACGGCGCTCCTTCCCCCGCGCCGATCGCGCGTCCCCGCCGCAGGAGCGCGCCCGCCCCGGGGCTCTCACCGGCCCCGGCCCCGCGCCGCCCCCCCCCCCCCCG